>BQNB010062188.1:4665-36176 GCA_026074375.1 Tanacetum coccineum
TTCATAGGCTTTAAGTTTTAAACCTTTTTTTATGTCAATTTCTTTTTGAGTTAATAGCCCTAGAGTTTCATTTAACTTTCGTTCAAGTTTTTCATAATCAACTGTACGGTCATTTAAGATCTTGTACGTCTCAAGCTCAGTCTGTTTACTTTGAAGTGCAATTAGGCAGCTATCTCGAGTAGTATTAAACTCCTCAAGATTGGATTTACACTCTTTTAATTCTTGAGTCAACGATGCATTTGCTTTCTTTAATTGCTTTAAAATATTTTTGTTCTCTTCAGTATCAAGTGTTAAATTTGCAATTAAATTAGCAAGCGCGACACGCTTATCTTCACATTCTTCAACATTTTGGTCAGTCTGAATATCATCATTACATATATCCGGTGAATCAGGAATGACATTACTATCAGCCTTTTCCACTGGACATGTGTTATTAATGGATTCAGGTTGCTCAGAATGCTGTCTTGCATTAGCAAACACCTTATATTCAGCATCGTATTGTACCTTTTCCAATGGCTCAGTATCAGTTCCTGAGTCTGTAGTAGGAACCTCCTGAATCTTTGTCATATAGCTGTAATGTGCTTCTAATTCTTGTTCATCGATCTCTTCATTCGTTTCCTCTAGCCAATCAGCTTGCTCTGCCTAAAGTGGAACACCTTTCTCATCTTGTTTGCACATCAACAACTTTTCTTTGTGATACGTGTAGTCGTTTACCCTTTTTGGTTTCATGCATTCCTTAGTAAAATGACCAAGTTTCTTGCAATTGAAACACTGTATCCCAGTCTACTGCACTACCTGACTGCCTACAGTCTCCCTAGCCCCATCAACAGTCACTGTCATCTGATTCCCAAACTGCCCAATCTGATTATCATTCTTGTACCTTGAAAAAGTATCCACAATCTTGAATCTGGTGTTTGAAGAAGTTTTAAGGTTGTTGTTGGTAGGTCTGTAGATCTTTTTGAAGTACTTTGCAATGAGTGCCAAGTTTTTTTGCATATCCTTATCTCTTTGAGCTTGTTCTAGATCATTGTCTTCTTCAGAAGCTGACTCAGATGAAGGTATGATTGGTTTGGCTATCTCTTTGCCTTTGTATTTGGTAGATGCATTAGATCTGGTGGAACATGATTGTTTTGATGGTGGTGTATATGATTTGTGAGATTTTGGTGCTTGATAATAAGGATCTATATATTGTTGAGTAGCAGCAACAAGTGTTAACGGGTTTTCATTCTTGGTTATTCTCTCAGCACGGATTTCATTAACTTCATTTTGATTCTGTTTTAGAACGTCAAAGAGCTTGTGATATGATATTGTGTCCAAGTCATGATTTTGCTTGACAATTGTCATAAATCTTGACCGTTCTAGTTGAAGTTGTTGAAGAAACTGAACATTGACTTGCATCGTAGCAATTGTCAAGTTGTTTTTTATTATTTCATTCGTCATCTTGTAAAATCTAGAGTAGTATGACTCCATCGACTCTCCATCATGAGAAGTGAATAAGCCAAATTCCTAAAACAAATTAGTCTTGACATCTTGAATGTTAAGAGATTCACCCTGTTGTAGTCGTTCAAATGAGCTATTTTGCAAGCATCAACAGTTGAGTAGATTTCATCCTCAATTCCAGTCAATAGCAAGTGAATTGCTTCCTTCTTTGATTGATAATGTTCTTTGTTTTCAAGAGACATATTCAAGATTTTCTCAACTGATGTTCGTTCTGGAACTTCTGGAGAATCATCTGTGGCTGGTACAGCTAGAATTATGACAGTAGAAGGTGTGTAAGGACCTTCAAGAATGCATTTCCTTAGGGAATCACCATTTGGTCTTGTATCAATGTATCTTAAGAAACGTAATTGCCATTGAGCATATCTTCCGGTTGTAAGCATTGGTTGATGATCCCTTAAACTAGCTGCCATGATGTTGTTATGCATTTGACTGTCGGTTATGGAAGTTGTGATTGGAGTATTCATGATGAATGATTGTTGAATTATGAAGTGAAAATGATTTTAGGATCTTAAGTAGATGTGTTGTGATTAGATTGTGGTTAAATGAATTTAATTAACCTCCACTGGATTTTACAAATCTATGATTTAAACCGAGAAAAGAAGCGACTTTTTCTGGATTTTACTAAATCAAGAGAAAACCGTGAATGTATAATTGTTTGAAATTAAGGTTTGTGGTTGTCGAATTAATAGTCTTTTAAGTCCAAGTGTAAATTAGAAGTCCTTGATTATTAATTGTCCAAGCTTGTGTTTTGCGAAAATTTGACTAAGTATTGAAATTGCCTTTAAGTCTTTTAGAAAACCGCTACCAAGTATTTAAGCAAACCGCTGCCAAAATTGAACAAACCGCTGCCTAATGAAGCAAACGGTTGGCAAATTTTCAAACAAACCGCTGCCAATATTTTTTAACAAACCGCTGCCAAAAAATGTTTTAACAAACTGTTGTCCCAATGAAGCAAATCGTTGGCTAATATATGTTCAAACCGCTGGCAAATTAAAATGACAAACCACTATCTAAGAAAATACCAAACCGCTGCCGAGAAAATAAATCGCGAGAGTTTCGTTTTATTAAACCGCTGTCATGTATAAACTGCTACGAACCTGTATGACAAACCGTTGTGGCAAACCGCTGTCAAAGCAAAATAACAAACCGCTATGATGTTTAACCAAACCGCTGCCAGGTTACTTTTAAAGTGAGGACCATAGCCAAATCGCTGGATGTACTAGCTTTTGTTTTCTTGATATATTTTCGACTAACAAACAAAAAGGAAGTACTATGTAGTCCAAACCGCTGCTATGAACACTTAAGCTTGAAAAATAAGCTACAAAAGATTCAAATAAGCTATTCTAATCGCTAATAAGCCACAAAAACCCAAGTTAATAAGCTATGACCGGTTATAACAAGGAAAGTACAAGACTTTTCGAATCAAATAAGCAAAAACCAAACAAAAAGCCGAAACTAAAAAGCTTATAAATAAGCTACGAACGTAAGCACACTACCCTTCAAATAAGCTACGAAATCATTAACCAAAATGATAGAAGGGTTTTATGCAAGAGAGTTTCAAACTTCGTAAACAATAAGAAAAACCAAATAAGCCGAGAGCTTATAAGCCAAAATAAGCTCGAAAAAAAACTTAAACCATAATTACCTATCTACCCGAGGCGATTGATACCACATGTCGGAACCTCAAAATCACTTCACTTCACCATGGTATTAACCAAGAAATAAGATAAGAGAAAAGGAAGAATTTTAGAGAGAAGTTAGAGAGAAAAATAAAAGGATGTTAGATTACTAGTGAAATGCAAAAATGAACAACCAACACCCTTTTTCACCAAAGAAAAGGGTTTATATACCTACACAACTAAATGAGAAGTGTAGGCTTTTGACTTGGACCAGGCTCGGGTTTTGTTGGACTTTAAGTCTGTTACACATACGATGCATAATTAACTAACAAGCCCGGTATTCTAATCTAGCCTATTACAATATTACATAAATGAATGACCGAGACCTAATATTCCTTAATGAATGAACTTCATTGTTCGACTCAATATTTTTGAGGCTAACAATGTCCTCCATTGTCTAGATGGTCCTCTTACTTTGACTATCAGTCTGTGGGTGATAAGTTGTACTCATATCCAATTCAGTACCTAAAGTTTTCTGAAGCGATTGCAAAAAATGAGACATAAACTTGCCATCACGATTGGAGATAATTGAAACTAAAACTCCATGCCTCAAGACAATTTCCTTCAAATATTGCCTCATCAACTTCTCCATTGACTCGTCTTCCTTCATGGGTAGGAAATGTGTAGACTTGGTGAGACGGTCAACGATTACCCAAATCATGTCTTGACCGGTTACCGTCTTTGGCAACTTAGTCACAAAGTCCATCGTAATATTCTCCCATTTCTACTATGGTATCTCAGGTTGAACCAGCAAGCCAGACGGCTTTTGATATTCAGCCTTAACCTTGGAACACGTTAGACACTTGCTAACATAGGTGGCAATCTCTGCTTTTATGTTGGGCCACCAATACAACTTCTTCAAATCTTGGTACATCTTATCCGATCCAGGATGGATAGAATACTTTGATTTATGCGATTCATGCATAATCAATGCTCTCAAGTCACCAAAACACAGAATCCAACTCTTGTTGTTCAGACACAACGTTCCGTCAGTACGAGGTTCGAGTTTATTAATCATACCGTGTAGGTCTTATGTTATGTAATTCTCTTCCTTCCTTGCCTCGGCTTGAGCATTCAGAATTCGCTTGGGAAGAATCAATCCTATAGTCATCACTAAGGCTCAAACTCGCAATGGCTTAATCCTTTCTTTTCGGCTCAAGGCATCTGCCACCACGTTTGCCTTTCCTGGGTGGTAACGAATCTCACAGTCGTAGTCACTTAACAATTCCAACCATTGTCGTTATCTCATGTTTAGCTCTTTCTGATCCAGAATATGCTGCAAACTCTTGTGATCAGTGAACACAACACATTTCGTGCCATCAGATAGTGCATCCACATCTTTAGGGCAAACACTATTGCTCCAAGCTCTAAGTCATGGGTGGTATAGTTCTTCTCATGAACATTGAGTTGGCGAGATGCGTAGGATATGACCTTCTCCCTTTGCATCAAAACTGCTCCCAACCCTTTATGTGAAGCATCTCAGTAGAACACAAAGTTCTTACTTCCTTTGGGTAAAGCCAAAATCAGCGCACTACACAATTTCTGTTTCAACAGCTGAAATGCGGCTTCTTCCTTTTCTCCCCAGTCAAACTTCATGCTTTTCTGAGTCAATTTCGTCATAGGTCTAGCGATTTTCGAGAAACCTTCAATAAATCATCGGTAGTAACCAGCAATACCTAAAAATTGATGAATTTCAGTTGGAGTTTTGCGTGACGCCCAATCCTTGACTGACTCAATGTTAGCAGGATCAACATGAATGGCTTCACAATCAATCACGTAACCAAGAAATTTCACTTTTGATAACCAGAATTCACACTTGGAAAACTTGCAAACAATTTATCCTCCTTAAGTAACCTCAATATCAACTTAAGGTGTCCTTCCTGCTCCTTCTTATTCTTAGAGTAGATCAATATATCATCAATGAAAATGATCACGAATTTATCCAAATACGGTTTGCACACCTGATTCATCAGATCCATGAATACCGCCGGTGCGTTGGTTAGTCCAAATGGCATTACTTGGAAATCGTAGTGTCCATAGTGAGTCCTAAACGCCGTCTTTGGAATATCCTCTTCACGAATTCTAAGTTGGTGATAACCATACCTTAAGTCGATCCTAGAGTAGACTCTTGACCCTTGCAGCCGATCAAACAAATCGTCGATTCTCGGAAGTGGGTATCGGTTCTTCACAGTAAGTTTGTTTAGTTCACGGTAGTCGATACACATTTGAAAAGATCCATCTTTCTTCTTGACGAACAAGACCGGAGCTCCCCAGGGTGAGGAACTAGGTCTTATAAATCCCTCATCAGAAAGTTCCTGCAATTGAGTGGATAACTCTTGCATCTCTGACGGTGCTAAATGATACGGGGATTGTGCTACAAGTGCAGCACCCGGGACCAAGTCGATTTGAAATTCAACTTGTCGCGTCAGCGGAAGTCCAGGAAACTCTTCTGGAGAGACTTCCGGAAAGTCTCGTACGGTCGGTACATCCTCAAGTTGTTTCTCTTTTGACTTATCCTCAGCCTTCTTCTCTATTACTTGAGCCAGAAACACTTGGCATCCTTTCTGCATATACTTCTAGGTCTTGGTACACGAGATGATACTCAATCTCGGCTTGTCTACACGGTTACATCCATCACCTTGGATCTCCAGCACTTCATTCCCATAGGGGATATGTACGACCTTCTCGTCATAAACAATCATGGCGTGATATCTCGACAGCCAATCCATGCTGATAATGACGTCAAAACTTCCTAGTTCTACGGGCATCAAATCGATATTGAACGGGTGTCCTAGTAATCCTAACGTTCAATCTCTAAGTAAAGTATTCATTTATGCAATTCTATCGCCACCTAGTTCTATGCCATAACTTACGTCTAAAGTGGATGGGATGACATCAAGCAAGGCACTAAAGGTAGTCGACACAAAACTTCTATCGGCACCCGAGTCAAATAACATAGAAGCATAATGATTATTGAGAAGGAACGTACCCGTGATGACGTTGGAATCTGGGTTAGCTCCTCCTCCTCCAATTTCATAAGCTCTTGCTTTAGCCTTATTGTTCCTAGCCTTATTCCTTGTCTTATTTCCATGGTTCTGGTTTCTCAACTTGGGACACTCACTCATATAATGTCCTTGTCTTCCACACTCATAGCAAGTAACACCCGTTTGATTTCCAACTGGAGCCCTCTAAGGGGTAGCAGTAATTGTGGTTCTATAATCTCTAGTCATGTGACAACCCCTCTTGCAGCTACCACATTTCACCATACATGGCCCTTCATGGTGTATTCTACACTTGCTGCAGTAAGGCAAAGCTTCAGCATATGCTTTCCTTTCAACATTTTTTCCAACCGTATAAGCTCTTGCCACATTCTGACCATTAACATTCTACCTCTTAAAGGGTTGTTGTAGTTGTGCACGGTTACCTCTTGGGTTATTGTCGAACCTTATCTTGTTCTCAGCATTCTTAATAGCGTAACCCTTTAACCTTTGGTCCATCAGGTTGTTAGCAATACGGATTGCATCCTAGAGTCTGATTGATTCAGCAGCAATCACATTCCCTTGAATGTTATCTGGAAGACCTCCAATGTACCTATCAACCTTATCCTCATCTTTCGGGACCATCTTAGTGCCCAACAGAGTCAACTCTTAGAACATATGGTTGTAAGCAGTCAGGTCATTACCCTTTATTGTCAAATTCTACAATTCCGTCTCCATTTTCTAGATCTCATTCATAGGGCAATACACCTCAGTCATTAGCTTCATAAGTGCCTTCTACGTCATGGCATAAGCAGCATCAACTCCAACTGTCCTTCTATGAGAATTCCACCAAGTCAGTACACCGTCTAATAAGATGCATGATGGATACTTCACTTGATACTTTGGCGGGCAATTATTGATACAGAACACCGTCTCTATTTTCTCAAATTAACGGGTTAAATGAAAAACTCCTTTCGTTCCCTTGAAATTAAGCGGCTGATATTTCACAAAATCTTGTAGGTACACTCTCTAGTAATAGGTACAACACCTTCGTTGTTTACATTGGGGTTTCCATTTTCATTCCCATTACCGTTAGTGTTTCCATTATCACCATTGGCCTCGACATTGTCGTCTTGCTGGTCATCCTCCATTTCCATTTTGGTTCCGGGGTTCCTGGCAATGTCATATGCTTTTAGAGCTTCTTCTACACGTTTGGAAATCAGCTTGTTGATCTCATCTTGGGTTATTCCGGAACGTGTAGAAGTCAGCATAGTTCTACATCACAACAATATAGCACTCACTGTGAGACCTTAGGTAAGATAAAATTACCTTAACGTTGGATGGAACAATTTAATCTTTTTATATGATGATTCGAAGTTAACATGGATGCACGGCAAGGCCACGATCAATAAACTAATATCATATTACGTAAAAGATAAGGAAAACAGCATTAGATAACTAACATCATAACATAGATAATAAGAAAATAGATTTCATAACATCGAATATAATCGATTACATCGCGATTTTCTAAGGTAGGATCTACAAATCTCTAACGCTACTACTACCACCAAATACTATTGGTCGATACACAAACAATGATGGAACAAATGTAGGAGCGATAACCCAACTGCCTCCTAGCATAAATCTCAAGTCTCCTGAACCTCACACAATCATAAAATCGGAATCGACAGATCTGCCTCAAATCCCTCTGAACATATGACATACTATACTGAAGACGGTCAACTCTCTGCCTCTCAACACTTAACATGCCTCTCGGTCTCATGTTATCCCGCTCCAACGTACCAGTACTCTCTAACATAGTAGCGCTCTGCTGGCTAGTCGCCATAATCCTATGTCCCTGGTCTCTTTAGACAATCTCGATAACTCTGACTCTATGAATCGGGATCTCCACCATGTGATCATATAGCTCATGCATGACCACGTCCAAACCTCTTTGTATAACCTCTAAAGATCCATCGACACTAACCAACTCAGGAATATCCTCTCTAATAGACTCAACCGTGTCATCTGAAACAACAAGATGAGTAACTCGATCAACCATAATCTCAATCGTGCCTCTCGCACTAGGCTCAGACTCCTCTTCGACCGCAGTCCCAACCTCCACTCTAACATCCGTCCCTCTAGCTACAATATCATTAGCAAACGCAATACAAGCATCGATGTTTGCCTGAACATCAGAATCAATATTAGGCTTAGTGTAAGGCTCATAACTTTCCTCAACATCAACTCCTAAACCAATCTCTCTATCCTTAAAATCAGCCACGAAATCTAAATCTCTAATCCTCTTGCAAGGCGGCAATAGGTCAGCGCGTACGAGAGGTAAAGCTCTAGGTATAGGCGAAGCTACATATACTGATGTAGTAGGGGACCTACATCTCTTGTGAGATGGCCCCGCAGAAGTAGCAGTTGGTGAATCACAAGGAGAATCTGATATAGGACGACCTGAAGAAGAGTGTCTCTAAGAAGAATCAGATGAAGTGTCTGAATGAGAATCTGAGGAATTCTTTGATGAAGAATTTGACTGATAATCTCGTGATGAGTCATCTGCGGTGAAATGATTCGATGAAGAGTAATCTACTGAATATCTCAATGAAAGTTGGTGATTAGGTAATGTTCCAACTCTCTTCATGGCAGTCAACATCTGAAGTACCCCGTTAGGCTGGGTACGATAGGGTCGACCAACAGGAATCGGCTGACCGGGAAAAACAAGAACAGCCGGTCGGCGAGGTAAACTGGGTGGTGCAGGTAAAATCTGACGAATAGGTGGTGATGAGCGTGCTACTACTCGGCTCCTCCACCGAGCAACAGTGACCTCATACGGGTCCTATGATGGTGATCTCTCAGAAGTGTCACTGTCAGATGAATCAGTGCAAACAAATGGAGAAGTATACTGTATAGTAGGAAGAAATATAATGACTTCTGATGGATTGATCATGAGATTAGTAGTCCTTGGTATAATTATCTATTGTTTGAATTATATGTAACTCAACATATTGAACAAAGGTTTCTATTTGTTGAGCATCTAAGGGCTCAAGATCAGTTGGAAAGGCTTCAAATTGAGCACGATGGGTTGGTGTCAATGTTTGAACAAAGCAGAAAAAGGTGCAGGTTTATGAAGATCATGATTGCTTGCATGGTGGTGGTGTTTATGCTGATGAAAATGTAGTTTGTAGGCTATGTTTATGTTATTCCCTATGTTGTTTGTAGTTGGGTTTATAGTTTGTAGGTTTGGGTTGTAATGAATGATAGTTTTCATAACTTTTTGTAAGATGTTAATTCCTTATAGGTTATTTTTGTATGTTTTTGAATTGTATACTCAATTGTATGTGGTTTATGGGTTCATGATATGACAAAAAAACACAAAAGGCAATACAATGGTTTAAGGGTTCAAGAAGATAATGGCATTTTTGTTATATAGGACACAAAATAAAAATGGTCTAGCTTTTTGACTGCACTTTAACACTAAAAGCAATTTAATGGCACACAAGAAACTCAA
This sequence comes from Tanacetum coccineum, assembly GCA_026074375.1. Classification (NCBI taxonomy): domain Eukaryota; kingdom Viridiplantae; phylum Streptophyta; class Magnoliopsida; order Asterales; family Asteraceae; genus Tanacetum; species Tanacetum coccineum. Next base: position 14,343 of record BQNB010062188.1, read on the forward strand.
CTACCAAAGTCACAAAATGGGTAAAATTAAGAGGGAAAAATTAATAAGTCATCTACATATATTCTTGGTACTACATGGTAGGGTATAAAATTAAGCAATTGTCTTACAAAATATGCAACCATTGGCTGCAAACCCTATCCATCTAGTGTTTGAACCATATTACAAAAGATAGTGTTTTGTTCATCTACATCTACAGATACTAAAATGTTTAAATACATAAATAAAACAACATCATTAAACCTTGTAATGGCATAGTGTTAGAACCTCTACCTCTTTTACTTGCACCACCTCTAGAACCACCTCTGCTAGTTGCATTACCCCTAGAACCACCTCTGCTGCTAGAAGCACTATTTTTGGTAGGTCTGCCTCTTTTTTAGGAATCTATGGACACTTGCCTTTATTTGTTCCTATTAAAGCAGATGTAACATGTGATGACATAGTGTTAAAACCTACAATAGTGTTTAAATTAGGTGTAGCATGTGATGGCATAGTGTTAGAAACATATGGTTTAGGAGCTGGTGGCATAGTATTAGTTACAGATGGTGGTGACATAGTGTTTGAAGTAGATGGTGTAGCAGTGTGAGATGGCATGCTGCTTGATGGGGCCTCATGAAACACAATACCTTTTGACATCAAATAGGCAAGTTTTGGTCTTTCTTGATTAGTGCATATTGTCTTGTTTCCCAACACTTATGGCAATGCATACCTCTACCCACCCTAGTAACTACATGGTCCTCGTCTTCAGTTGGATGTCTAATTCTCCTTTTTATAGGGCTTCCATGCATCTTTCTTTCAACAAGAGGTAATGGTGCTGGTTCACTAGTTGGTTTCCAAAACTTTAATGCATAAACAGGATTGATTGAAAACTGATATGCTTCATACCACTTACATTGAGAATACCATTCATCAACTTCCAAATCTGGATTCATCTTCATGTGCATATACCCAATCATGGCATGAATACAAGGTATCCTACTCAACTGCCACATGTTGCAGAAACATTTCATTTGGTGTAGGTTAACACCAAAAGTCTGATCTCCCCTCCTCACCTCTACCACTATATAACCAATTGGAAACTAACCAATGCTTGTTTAAAACAGTAAGTGTGTTAAGTTGAATCATAAATATCAAAAGTAAATAAAGGTAAAATTGATATCATATACCTCTGAGTATTTTTGTTGTATTCCATATGTCTTCTAAATGATGGTGTGATTGAGTCCTTATTGTCAAAAGCTAGTTTGTTCATGCACCACATCCTTTGCATTAGATAAAGCTTAATGTCCTCCAACATGGTTATTATTGGTTTACCTCAAGCTCCTACAATCCTTGAGTTAAAATTCTTTGAAATCTTATTCTTAAAAGTTGCACCACATCTGTCCATCTTAAAATATTCCCTACACCATGAATTAGGATTTCTTTCCACTGACCATTCATGTGCCTTCTCATCTAACATCTTGATTTCTTCCATTTTTTGCAGAAAGACTGTCTCTATTGATGTTGCAGCAGCAACCCAGAAAAGCCTCTTAAACTATAACCCACTCCATCTCTTCTTGAAATTGGCATAAATATGTCTGGTACACTGTCTGTGCTCAACACTAGCTAACCAGTCTGCAAGATGGGATCACGTAAGGGCATAATTAATTCACGTAAGGATCACATACTGGTTATAGACCAGACCTAAATATTCTACGTGATTCTCTATAACCTTGGCTCTCGATACCAATCTGTCACACCCCCAAATAGGGTCCTGTCGGAAGAGTCAACTGGAGCGTGACGTCATATATATCTCAAGTACAAAGCATAAAGAACGACCTCTAAAGAGGTAAGTTTTAGAAAATCATAACTCGTTGCATGAATTTAAAAGTAAACAAGTCTTACAAACCATTTTAAAGTAATTAAAACATAGCGGAAGCAATATGAAAACATAGCGGAAGCAATAATAAAGTTTTGACAAAATACAATGAGTATTAATAAAGATAGTCTTGAAATCAGTCGAAGCCACATTGCACATAGACTTCTAATAGCACACCTTGAAAATCCAAGCTAAGCACCTGAGAAAACATGCTTAAACGTCAACATAAAGTTGGTGAATTCATAGGTTTAATTCAAACGAAATTATAGTGGACCACAAGATTTCAAAACGTATGCGACAGTTATAATAGATACAACTTCACATAAAAGGTATTTACATTGCGCTAAGCTCATGACACCGAAGCTAATAGTGGAAAGTAGCATCTACATTTCCATATAAAGTTGCCTTGGTAGGTGTCCGACCAAAGACAACCCAGTTACGGTTCGAGATGAGTTACATCCGTTGGCTTGTATAGTCCGTCGTACCCTACCCGTAAGAATTACCAAACCCAGATGGGGATTATTAGTCCCAATAAATCTATTTATTCACTCGCGCTTACTTAACCAGCCAGTCGGTTAAAGGCAATTAACGGTTCATGATAATACGGGCAAATAGTGGTCTAATGCTACTTAGGCAACACGTAAACAAGGAAAATTATCACGTAAACTTATGTCCGGTTTAAGAAAACAAGAAATGTTTCTCACCCCAAAGTTGTAAAAATGTATTCAAAAAGTGTAAAAACGTGGGGCTATGAACTCACAGTAATCGATGAAGTATAGCAGCTGAAATAGAAAGGTCACGTGGTGTTGCACAACGGTTCTAGGTCTCGACCTAAGAATGAACGGTCGGGTTTCAGAATTTATACAATAAATAAAAGAATGTGAAACGGATAAGAGTTTGGAAAGTAGTTGTATATTTATTACAAAGAAAGTGTCCTTAATAAAATTGTCGTGTGGTAGTCGTAGTGGTTTTGACTCGAAGAAATGTGTTACGAAGTTAAATATAGAGTGTATTAGAAAATTAACAAATAACTAAATTTCGGCATTTTACCCGGTAACCCAAAATAATGATTTAGATATTATGAAAAATAATATTTTTATGTTTTTAATTTATGTAACTTCCCAGCAGGTCACCCATACTAGTGCTACCCTCGCATGAGCACGCTTAACTGCCGGTATTAAAGAAAATACTTGAATATAAAATGTATTTTAGTTTGTTAAACTAATTTAAGTGTAAATATATTATTTATTATTTATAAATAATATGTTTTAGAAAAAATTTTAAATATAAGATATCACAAATAATTTTAAGTATATAGTTTTCACAAAATTTCGACATGGCCCGCTCGTAAATAATAGTTTTACAAAGTCGTAGACTTTAATTCCCAAAACATTTTCAACGCTTTTCTCAAATCACTATATTCCCAACTAAGTTACGATATTAATAATAAACGTTTATACGCTCCATTAAGTAGTAAAAAAAGCCGAAACCTTAAGTGGACCCTTATTGGGCTTTTAGGCCTAATAAGCCTAAACGAACGATCCAAAATGCGATAAGCTCAAAATAAGTAAACAATTAAGTAATAGATACGTAGCTTATCAAATAAGCTTTAGATAAGCTTATCCAATAAGCTAAACCGTATGCCATAAGCCACGACTTGAGCTTATTGTTGGACCGAGGTCCAATAAGCTAACCAAACATGTACGTGTTAGATAAATAAGTCCAATAAGCAACCCAATAAGTGAACAAGAATTCAACTTATTTAAAAAGCCAACACGAGCCAAAATAAACTATCCAATAAGCCAAGTCGTGGGTTTTAAGCCACGGTTTGCGCTTGGATATTGGGTTGAGGCCCACTAGTCTATCTAAGTCCATGTGGGTTTATTAAATGAGTCCAATAAGCTTATCTTTTTAATAGGAAGCTAAATAAGCCTACAAAAATAAGTCGTAAAGATAAGACAATAATCAAATAAGCATAAAGTTCAAACCTTTATGGTTTGTTTGCGTGTTCGGCACACATAAGTACGTCAATAAGCTCGATCGAGCTTATTAATAAGCTAAAACAAGTAAAAAGCTTTATAAAACACATATCTTTACAAAAGTTTCACCACGAAAATAAAACTAACATTTCTTTTATTTCCTTTTTAAGATTTTCAAACCAAAGACACAACCTTTTTAAGGTTGTGTAAATTTTAAAGTTTTGATTTTTAACGATCCGTTTGTACAACTAGTTTCTAACCATTACGAGGATCAAAGAAGTACGACTAGAATTTGAAATGATGAACTTACGGATGAGATGAACGAAGGGATGATTAAAGCTAACGAACAACACGAACAATACCCAAACTAACTATTTATATAACCCGAATATACTTGAGCTTCCAATATCTTGAATAAAAATCAAACAATGGTGGTGGTGTGGTGGTGTGGTGGTTGTTGGCGGCGGACGGCCAGAAAGAGGGGGAGAGGGAGATGAGAATTTTATGTATGTGTTTTAGAGTGAGAAAGTGATGAATGAAATGAAATGAAGGATTCAAATTATGTAGGAAAACAATGTGTCTAGGTTCATTCCTTAAGCTTGAACCTAGAACCTTCTTGAAAAGGAATATTATGTTGCTAGGCATCAAGGGGACAAGAATTGCTAGCTTTTAGGACGAATGTTGGAGGGGGCGCGGGTGCAACATACGGGAACAAGGATGGGGGGGGGGGGGATTTTTGCCAACTTTTGATAGTTTAATTCAAATTAAGAAAGCTATGTTCCTTGATATTTATTTACACTTTCTCTAGATATTTTTAAACGGTTTAACGGTATACGCAAAAACTGAAAACGCGCAATAACTGGAATAAAATTCTGAAATTTTAAATATCAACCCGAATCGTAAAAACGCGACAACTGTCGAAAGACTACGATTGATAGCAATCCGGAATGCTTCCGATAGCGATTCTCAGCTAATTACGGGATAACTTCCTGGATAAACGTAAAATTTTCACGTAACTTATAAAATTTAAAATACTGAACGGAAATGGTTAAAATATTGGTTGGAAATTTATGGGGTGTCACAATATGTAAGACATGGGGTTGATTGCTCTCTAGGAGAATAGTTAGACAAGTTCGAAGTGTACGTTACCTAAATCTCACGATCGATGGATGATTATTTTTGGTATTTTTGTAATTTCTGAAAGCAAGTAAAATCTCTGGTTTTAAAGGGGTTTTGATATTAAATACTAATTGTCCTAGATGTAGAAATTAAGTAACATGAAAATTAAAATGGTGGGAACTTCTTATATGGAAAAGATGTGTTTATCTAGGGTGCATTACTTCCTAGTCGATCTATCTAATCTATCGTATTGTAACGTCCTGACTAGTGTAATGTGGAGTATTTCTTATTACATGTTGTGATTTGGTGAGTCTCACGCCTATATATTAGACTAAATGAATAACACATGTAAGATTACCTACGTATACACCCAATGGCATAGTATACGCTTTAAATACATTTTTTAACTAATAACCTAAGACATAATCATTAATTAAGACGTTTTTTATTTGATGTTGAAGCTAGACTACGGATCCTAGCCAGTTTTAAATTTCTAACACACACACCATTAGCAAGAGACACTAAATTTTATATCACAGCTAGGTTTAATGCAATCCTAAATAAACACGAATTAAGTTTAGCCTAGCTTGGTGATAAAGACACATGTAATAGACATAATCAAACAATTAAGGTGAAACATAATCGAATTTAATAGAACTTATCTCAATGATACATAAGAAGTCTTGAGGTACAAAGCGATAGAAAAGCACCAAAAATCGTCTAGGGTTTGTCTCCCAAAGTTCCACCTTCATATCTCAACAATACTCAACTTTATCTCGAAACTCATCTGCCACTTCTTTTTCACAAGACATTTTTCAAGAGATGTTACAACAACACTAAGCGCTAGACCGTGAGGCAAAGATGGAAGAAAAAAGAAACTAAGATGGGGAGAGGGTACAATTAATCAACGCTCAAACAAGAAATGAGAACACGAAGATGCTTGCAACAAGCACCGAGGGGATGGATCTGGTTGACGCGGCTATTGTTGCAGGGGCCAAACGTGGAATACGCGCAAATATCGTCAAAATTAGTGTACTTTTATTTTTATGTCATTTTTAATTCATGCACTTTTTTATTGTATTTTTATTTCATTATAAATGTGATTTTATTTTCACTTTAATTTTCGTTTTTATTTAATTAAAATAAAAAAATTATGAGACCCGAGAATCTTCTAACTTTAGTGGCGAGGGAAGTTGTTTTTAGGCTGAGTTATAGAGTGAAAAACTAGTGTGACAATACTTTTTGCTATAACACAAGCGTTATGTCACGAAACCCCACCTAGTGCTCTAATAGAAAATCTTTGAAATTGATAAAATTTGACACCTTGTCCATCAGATGAATATTACTTGAATTTCACAGAATGGACACAAAACACACACCCACAAAAGAGCTACGCCGGTCAACCCACTAGCAAATTGACACAGTTTTTGCTTATTAGAAAATGACGGGAACCCACCGCTCGACCAGCAGCGAGGGAAGATCCCAAAACTAGTTGGCCGGCAGTTGTGACAACCCAAAAAAGATCCCATTATTTGCATTGTTATAAGGTGGTGGTTTAGAGTTTTGGTCAACAATTCAACATAGCTTGGTGAGTTACGGTGGTTTGCTTGACCAATAGCGGTTTTGTGTGGTGCATGTTTGCAGTACTCGTGGTTGTGGTTGTGGTAGTGGTAGTTTTTTTCTAGTAGTAGCGGCTTGCTCAAGTTGATGGTGGTGGTTATAGGTTTGAAGGTTCTCAATCAAGATAAACACTGAAATTTTTAATCGAAGTACTCATGATATATTAATTTTTGTGGTATAAATTATACAAATTGTTATCCATATATAGGTGACACGTCGCTACCGGTCGGGCAATGGGATAGACATTACATTTGGTCATTACTTCATGATTGTCACAATATATGTATTATATGCATAGTTTAATAAATTACACGTAACCATCACACTTGACCTCTCAGGGACATTGTTTTTGCTCTGAACACGAGTTAGAGATAAATCCCTTATTCCAGTACAATATGATGGTATAGATATACCCAAACCTTGGGTAATGATAAAAAAGATTCAATCTGAACATAGAAATAAAGGTATCATGTAATATTACAGATGCTAGAAGCGATGACCGAAGAAATCAATATGCTTCTAAAATCAAACTAAGACTGGCTAGAAAATGAAACCAAGACACCAAACCAGCAACTAAAGAACATATGAATTTTTTTTATGAAAACCAATAAACAAGATACTGTATTGTACCACGAGATATACTCATATACTCTGTAGGTTAATTTGAGTATGTAAAGTAAAATTGGTAGAAAATGGACGTTCAAAGGGTATTTGAAAGCTAAGGATTTAGAAACAGAGTATACATTAGTGCAAGACATCTAAAGCAAGAACCTATTATCATAACCTTTCTCCATAATTATCTCTCTTGGATATTGAAAAAGACTAACAGCCTTTTACAATGTAGATATGTCCATTGTCGGTTAACAATATAGATTTATTATTACATTAAGACGAATGTGAGTGTTGGTTAAATATTTTGAATATGTGGATTGTTCCCGTCAAACTCATATGTTATTAATAAGGGATGCATATTGGACCCCTCAACTTTCGAATATTTACTTTTGAATCCTTTTCAGGAGTAAGATATCAAAATGCTTGTATTAGTCATCCTTAGACTTGAGATGCAAGTAAGTTTTGCATGTGTGGATATTACTTTTTGATTATAAGTCAAACGCTATCCTAAACAAGGTAGATATAAAGGCTATTTTTAAAAGTGATGTGAAGTAAAGTCTACAACACTTGTAGTCAACAAAGAATTTGTTCCTTCACTTGAATGCGCAGTAAGATATACTTGAATACATTTGGTAATTCTGAATTAATATATATAACGAGAAACTAATTGGTTACACTTTATGAAATGAGTTAGGATCCATATCCATGGTTTAACGGTATCTGTAACAAAAGGATGTTAATGAAAACCACTAAACTGAGATGTTTCTTGAAACCATAACTCAGTTATTTCTGCTAATGATGGAGTGTTGCTAGACGCTTTCCATTGTTAGTATAAGTAACGTCCTACGCTAACTCTCAAGTTGGAGCTGTTGGTTTGTGGTCGTTACGTATGATATTTACACGACTATAAATACGTGAGCCTATCGAGGGCACACACGAATACACGAAGAGTATGTTTATTGTGTATTGAATATATATAACTCGTTTATATTTATTAAATATATAATATGTTTCAAGATATTTATTTAACAATCGATAGTTAACCGTTAGACGTTATTTAACTAACTATATACTCGTTAAATGCAAGAGAGGGGCTTAAAAGTCAAAAACCGAATCACTCGTCATCCCCTTAAGGTGGTCGGCCCCTAAAAGGATCTAGAAGGGGGTGGGTGTGTCGGTTTTTGGGAAGTGATAGATTAACTTACTAAAACTTAGTGGACAAGTTTGGTAAGTATATAAGGACCCCTTAGGGCTTCATAATTCTATTCACTACATCACAAAAATTCTCTTGCCCTCTCCCTTTGCCCTATCCGATCAACAAACACCCATTCTAGGGTTTTCAGTTGTCTTTTCTCCTTCCCTTGCTCGGAAAACATACAAACCCTAATTAGGGTTTCGGGTTTCCTTTTTTGCTTACTTATAGGCGATCCAAAACGCAAGCAACCAACAATCAAACACAAGTTGTTGGTGAATCGTGAAGCAATCTCTAGTAACCTACGTCTTCGTTTGACGTGTAGTGTGAGCAAACCGTAGAGGCGATATTTTAATCTCTTTAGAAGTTTCAAGAATCAAGATCTCAACCCGTTTACTGATTTAATTCAATAAACAAAAAGGTTAGTAATTTATATGTGTTAATTCATAATATCAATCTAGATCTGTCCGCTGCGTACTCGTTGTTAATGGTTAACTAGATTGTAAAATCCCAACAAAAAGTATAAATATGGATGATGACTTAGACAAATTTCAGATCCACTACAAACATATATATATCAAATTTCCCAAGAAATACAATAACCACAACACAAATAGATTGTAAAAACAAACACATTGATCATAAAAAGCATCTCATACCTTAGCCTGAAAGGATGGCATCCATTAAGCACAATACATGCAAAAGAACAAGCAATGCATCTTCAGTTAAATGATCCTTCATATCTATATATAAAAGTTTTATTATTTTATTTTTTGAAACAAGTTTATGTTGTTTCTAATAGTAATAAAAAACATAAGAGATCGACCAAGTGTACTCTCACTAGGATTGTCTGATAGGATATCTAGAGGTAAAAGTCGGGTTGAAAATGCGACGGCCTGTAAAAATCAAAATACCGCAAGACTAAACACATACAACGCCTCCAATACCAAATTACATAATTTTCAAAACCAACCTGTAATGCAGCCTTTGTGGGGACACGGAATGTAACAACAGCTGGTTTGCTATGAAACATTATATTCACATTGTATTCCAACTCAAAGGTGTGTGATAAATCAGCACCGCTGATGATAGAAACGAGTAATCGATATGAGAATTAGTTCAACAAATTAAAAGAAGGCATTTTTTGAACTTAAGTGATTGTCTCGTCATGTTAAAATTCGATGCATACACAATTACACATCAAGTCTTTCCCAAGAGGCTGATCATGTGTTTTCGGAGATGAGGCTGGATATCTCAGGAGTACACCATCATCGATGAGACTGACATCATATGTGGTCCTGAATACAAAAGATTGTGAATTTGTGAAATAATGCATGAGAGACTTTGATATATTAGTGAAAGGCAAGTAAACTAATAGCCTTACTCAAAACGTATGATGTCCTAGTTGCATAACAAATAAATGGTGATTTATTTGACGAACAATGTTAATGAAATTTTACAAATGGAATCACCTTACTACAGATGTTGAGATTTTATGTGTTTTAAGCCTAAACAGTAAAACTAAAGCTTTTTCTGGGAATTAAGAACAATTACACAGACTTTCAAATCATATTTAAAGATAATTATCAGGATAGTTTCTTATACTGATTCATTGTAAACTCTAACACGAAGTTTCTTAGATAGTCAAGTTTTTATCGAAATCTATGATGGTAACTAAATAACTTGAAATGATATAATATCATCCAAAAATGGTAACCAAAGACAGAATGATTAAAACTATTAGAACACACATATTTCAGATCGTTTATCCTAATTCAGATCAACATAACAAGCTTACCTAACACATAAACTAAAAAAGCGTCTACTCATGTCACAAACCAAAGAACTTAATGTAAATAAATTAATTAATATAAATCACTTGCGCAGATCCTTGGTTATAAATATCGATGGAAATCGAGACTTTTTCGAATCCAGATTTGAGTCTGTTAAGTGTTCTTTCTTGTGAGCTATGATGAAGGGTGAATCAGTTGATGCGATTGCTGACGACGAGATCACGATCAGAATTGTGAAAACTGAGAGAATTGAGTTCATTGTTAGGTTATGTCAGTGTTTATTTTTTTTTATTTGTTTGTTTTTTATTTGATTTAATTTCACTGTAATGTAACCTTGTTATAGTACTGCCCGCATTTGTAGATCGCAACAAGATGTACCTGTATCTAATAAATTTGGTTTAGCATAATTTGGACCCTTTTTTATGATAATTTTCTTGTTATTCATGCTCTAAGGTGATCCAAAGCTTTGGAGCAAGGTGCTGACATTTTTTATCTATAGGTCTTCTAAGAAGCATGCATTAGCTAACTAAAATGCTTGGGGTGTTAAAACTTAAAAAAGTTTTTGATGCTTTATTTGTCTTACTTTTTTTTTATGGTTGTTATTATTGCTTTTCCTCAAGCCACTTGATGGCTGTATTATATGCCTTTTGGCCTATTTTGTGGTATATAGAAAAAATGCCTTGCCCTTCGAGAAAAAAAAAACAATTTTGTTATTTAGTGAGTTAGTTGAAGTGTAACTAAATAACAAACGTCCACTTGTGTGTACCTTTGATATTAATGACCCAGTGGGCAAGTTCAAACCTAGCTTCCACGCAAAATAAATTGACAATGATATAGATATAAATTTAGTACGAAAGACGCTAAAATAAGAAAATTAAGCTTTTAGAAAATTCAACGCATTAAAATAAGAATTTTAATTCTAGAATTGAATGATATAACTGTATAATTAAATTATATAGATAGAGACAAATGTCACTGACTTGCGGCACTTATTCTCAACTAAGTTCGTCTTCCTCGAACACTCAACGAAATAGGCAGCTAAATAAAGCTTTATTTAACGAAAGGACCAAGCAGAATGGGGGAAAATACTTTGTAATTACTTAATACTTGGGTCTTTCCTCTCGTATCCCTTATATATATCTCTTCATTACTCACCATTTTCATTGTCTATATACTTTCTTTCTTAGACATTTGTCTCTCTAGATTCCGATCCCATAGTCCAGTAAACACAGATAGGCAAATTAGTTTGCTATTTAAACACCAGAAGTCCATCGCAAAGAAACATACTTTGGAAGTGTTATTCGATACGTACGTGCTGCCTTATAACTGCACATCAGAAAGAACTAATTCTGAGTAAGATTTATTATATTTATTCAAATAAGCATTTTGTACTATTATTTTGTTATGAAAAATGATTGTTATGCCTAAATAGCAAGCATGCTTGTATGCCTAATGATGTGATTAGTGGATTTGAAAAAGTGATTGGTTGGAATTTGGAGAGAGAAAATACATAATACAATTGTACAAGTGATTTATGCATTATGCATGTATTTTCATGGTTTGTAGGTCTAAATAGCATCTCGTACAGTATTGTTTTGGTTCTATCTCACAAAAACTACAATGATGTCCAGCTATTGACAAATTCATAACAAATAAAGGAGCAGCTTATAGATTAGATAACCCCCTATCTGTTTAGTGTTATACTTTGTTATATGAGCTTTGTTGATCACTAAAATATACCCTTATATTTTTGTCTTATAGATCGGTCACAAAATAAATCAATTAAGCTAACATTTCAAATGGTGGAAGTTGAGATGGAACTTATGCATTACGTAGATATTGACCACACTGTCCAACGACTTCTTAATTATGATGAAAGAGTACAAAATCGTAGCAAGCAACATCCAGGATCAATTTACATGGTTCCTAGCATCTATCGAGATCTCAGCCCACGTTCTTTCACCCCACGGCTGGTCTCGATAGGACCTCTTCATCACCATGATGAGCATTTAAAAGGATTTGAAGTGCAGAAAGCCACTTATATGCATCATCTATTCCATAATGTGTTGCGTCCTTTAGGTTCCACGCCAGAGAAATTAATGAAAGCATGTGTGACGAGGGTAAGTCGTTCAATAGACCATATCAAGGCATGCTATATTGGGATGAAAATATACCCTGATTCTAAACTTGTTGAAATGATGGTAATGGATGCTTGTTTCATACTCGCGTTCATATACATGTTGGATGACAAGATTCAAGCCTACCAAGAAACTACAAGAACTGCAGACTACAAAGACTTTATAGTATAGATTATTTGTTTGGGTCACATGTAACAGAAAACGACCCATATTGACAGTTAATGTTGATTACAGTTATTTTACAGTTATGTTGAAAGGGGTGTGTCGTTTCCTGAAAAGGCACAAGGCCAAAGGCACCCTTTCATAAACTATAAATAGATAGGTTTCTGTAATTTGTATATTATTCAAAGTTCAATAAAGATTACTGTTTTATTGTATATACTGTTCCATGTAGAATTTCTTGCATCACCCATATCCAAACACTCCTGTATCAATACAATGTCCAATTCCAAAACACACTTCAACAAATGGCCAAGGCTTTACAAAAGCACTTATGGCTTACCCAATATGTGGCATCAGAGCAAACCTGGGGATCATCTTGGAAGGACACAGAACTTGGAATTCATCATAGGCAAACTCAAAAGAAAAATCAAGAACAGATAGATTCTTGTTAAACAAAAATCTCAGAATATGCAAAAAGAACACTAAAGGACAAAATGAAGGAAGTTATGCAGTACAACTCCTCGTTGGACAATCCATCAAGCAGCAACACATACAAGCATTACAGATGCTTCAAATGCAGAGAACTTGGACATATCATAAAGTTCTGTCCAAATGATAAAAAGAAAACTCCAAAGAGAAGAATGGAAGGAATTGAGGCCACCAAGCCATCTGTCATGATCACATATCCAGAATCCATACATTTTTCTACCACTTGCATGATCAAGAACACAGACTTGACAACATGGGACGAAATTTGGTATGTGAGTAACAAACAGACAGACATTGTTTTTACAACTTTGATGCTTCTGCATCGACAAAGAAAACTCACTGTGACAATTGGAGAATCAAAAAAGTTTCTTTTCTCTTATGGCTTAGGAGAAGTTCTTATAGAGCAAGGAGGCAAGAACAATTTGATCATTCCTGGCGTTCACTACACACCAGAAGTCACCCTCAATACCCTATCACTGGAACTCTTGGAGAAACAAGGAATTGATGTAAACTTTGATGGAAACAAATGTACTCTAACTCCTATGTTCAAAGACAGAAAGTCCTCTACATTGATGAAGACCAGGATGAGGAAATGCACACAAATACGTAACAAGATTACTTTGAATCAATCACAAATATAGGAAAGCAGGGAGCAAACACAGTCAGAAATCAAAGGGATCTCTACTCAACAAAGTCCAAACATTTATTGAATTTGGTTACTTCTATAACTTGATAAAAAATGATGATATTATTAGTCAGGAATGGGACTACTTTAGGGACAGGTTTAATAAACTTGTCAAATGGTTCTTTAACCATTATTTAGAAAGATCTCTCCCTGGATCACTCCCACCAATTGTCAATGGTGTGGAAATTCATCTCTTTGATTTATATAAATTAATTGAAAATCTGGGAGGATACTTAAGTGTACATTTCAGTCAAGATTTTGACAAAGTTGGTGAAATCATGGGATTACCTAAAGGGTATGGGGAGGAAATTAGAAGATGCTATATGAATTACTTGGAAATTCTTACTTCACACTTTAAAACTGCAAAAGCACCCTCAAAGGCACAAACTGGTGACCTTTTAGAACCTGCATGGAGAGCAGAGATAGACAATGGAAGTCTTGGTACTCACCAATTGAAAATTGGTGAACATGGTGCAAATTGGATGAGGCCTGCGTCCCCAAGGCAAAAGAAGTACTAGAGCACTTGGTGTTAAACTGGAAGTACACCCACCTACCCACCAAGACCAACCCAAACAAAGAGAAAGCACACTACTTGAGAAGCACAGAAACTCACTCCCAGTCCCCTCAGCATTCAAAGACAAGGAAGAACATGCTCAGATTCAGTTGGTGATGACTTCTCAGTCATCACTTAAAAGGTCTGCTCACTATACTTTCATCTTGAGGGAGAATGTTTGGATGACAATATTCAGCTAATCACCCCACCCTACAAACACATCCCAAAGGGGTAAAGTCCTATAACTACAAAACTGCAACGACAAAGACGTTATAGGATAGATTATTTGTTTGGATCACATGTAACAGGAAAAACGACCCATATTGAACATTAATGTTATTACAGTTATTTAACAGTTTATGTTAAGGGTGTGTCTTTCTGAAAAGCACAAGCCAAAGGCACCCTTTCATAAAAACGATAATAGATAGGTTTATGTAATTTGTAGATAGTCATCAGTTCAATAAAGATTACTGTGTTTAATTGTATAATACTGTGTCATAGAATTTCTGCATCACCCATATCCAAACACTCCTGTATCAATACAATGTCCAATTCCAAAACACACTTCAACAAATGGCCAAGGCTTTACAAAAGCACTTATGGCTTACCCAATAATACAATTATCGTGAAAAACCTGATTCTTCATTAGGACAAAACGTGTTACTTTATCCGCATATATTCCTTGACATGGTTCTAATAGAAAACCAAATTCCCTTTTTTGTTCTTCAAGACATATTTAAGTGTACTTTCTCGAAACTTCTTCCCACAGTCCCTCTTGCTGAATTTATCTTCATTATTCAAAAATCGTGCAACATATTTGAAGGAAATTTAGCAACGGGCAATTCCAGTATTCCTTCAACTTATGATCATAACCTTGGCTTTCTGCACAAATCTTATCAGAATCAAGATCGTGATTCATCAACAGTTCCTAAAAATCAAGATCGTGATTCATCAACAGTTCCTAAAAAACAAGATCGTGATTCATCAACAGTTCCTTTAAAGCAAGATGGTGATTTATCAAGATTTCCTAAAAAGCAAGATGGTGATTCATCAACAGTTCCTAATATGGGAAAAGGCCAATCTGTTGTCGAATTGGACAGGTCAGGTGTGAGGTTTAGCCCTATGTGTGATGCAAAGTGGCCAATGGCCATGGAAATCAAATATGAAGGGGTCATGTGCTTCCCTAAGTCATGGGTTAAACCTACATTTAAAATGCCTATACTACGAATTCATGATCACTCAGAGTTGTTTATAAGGAACCTCATTATATATGAGCAGTCATCTGAAGTTCAGACTTGTGTCACATCATATATGAATGCGCTAGATTTTTTAATAGATACTCCTGAGGATGTTGCCAAGTTGGTAAAATCACGAGTCCTTGTCAACTATTTAGGTTCCGATGAGGAAGCAGCAGGTATGATAAACAACATATGCAAAGAGGTTCCTATTACAGATTTCTATTACAAAGAAGAATGGAATGTATTGGATAAATACTACAAAGCATATTGGCCTAACATTATTATTGCAGGGTTAAGACATAAATATTTTGGTAATCCTTGGAGTATCATTGCTTTAATTGCTGGAATAGTCCTGTTTATTCTTACCGTCATTCAAACTACTTATACCGTCAAGGCCGCATAATCCCTTATATGCTTTCAGCAAATGGAACCAAACAGTTTATTATCAATGTGGTTATTCTTCTTCAACTGCCTGTTTTCACGTTTACTTATATGTTATATTTTTCTATTTTTATTTACACTCTTCAATGTTTTAAGTCTACCATGTTCTACAGTTATAGTTTCAATGTAAGTTTAAGGTGGTTTTCGTCATTATAATGTTCTTCTTTGGCACCAAATTGTGTTTTAATCAAATGCTTAATTATCATTGAGTTTTTAAGAGAGAGTTGGAAGATTCATATTATTCATTATCAAATCCAACTTTGATTATTTAACTAAGTTAACTACCAGACTATATACTATTACAATATATTTGTTCAATACACTAAGTCTACTTCTTTATTGCTTTCCCTTGAGCTTGTATAGCCTTTTTTATAGGGTTTCCCGCTAAATGTATTACTCCACAAAACGTTTAAGAACAACGGATATAGGTGAAATCTCATATCTCAGCCTTTTACATAAGCGGTAAGGCTGACATAACAAGCAAACCTACTTGTATGAATGAAGTGATGATTATCACTAGATTAGTAATAGTAATATATTACATTTGACTCAAATGTGAAGAGCGGAAACCATGGTTACAGAAAAAAAACGACTATCACTAGATTACATTTGACTCAAATGACTCAAAATATAACCTACGACTTCTTCAGACCACGAACCTTGATATCCCAAGCGTCACAGAAAGCCGATTCATTTTCTACTAAATCATGATTATTGTACTCAAAAATCATCATATGTTAAATTTGGATAAGCATTGAAAATGAGGTGCCTTTGATAGACCTTTGGTAAAAATCTCCTACTTAGTGTCTAGTGGAGATAAAGCTAGGTAGAGCTTGACCATTTTTTTATCTTGTCTCTCGCAAAATGGTAATATATCTCGGTATGTTTTTTTCTCGCATGTTGGACACGATTAGAGGCAAGGGAAATTGGTAAGAATCTCATACTGGTGAAATCGGCGAATCCCTAACAACCCTACTTTCATATTGCTCGGTCGTTTTTTTAATCATTAGCAACATACCATATTGATTCTTTGTGATTATTTTTTCCACTGTCCTTGTGTCATTAATTGTATCACTTGTGGTACTCATGCACATCGACATTTGTTTTAATTTATAAAGAATCTGTGTGGTATTTATTTGCTTGCTGCAACACTTTCTGTTATTATAGATTTCTAGGATTTTCAATTACTTTTTTCTACTGTGTGTGCGTTGTTGGTGCTGCTATCCCTAAACGATCATGTTTAGGGTTTTTGTTACGTGGTTTGGTGCTTTCTTGTTGCGTAGGATTTAGGGTTTGAATGCATTGGGTATGGAACGAGGGTTTCTGAACCAGAAGGGGAGTAGGGTTGGGAGGGGTGTGAAGGTGAAGCAAAGTTCATTGGATGATAAATCAGTCGAGGTTAGTAAGCATGTCAATGAGGCATTGGGTACTAATACTAGAAATCCTAATGTTGTGAATGCAGGTTTGGGATCATATCTAACCTTATCTGAAGCACATGGACATTCTCTGATTAGTGCAAATAAGGAGGACATGAATGATGTTGGTACTATCAATAATGTTGCAAACAATGTAACTAAGGTGGGACCTACCCCAGCTGGTAATGGTGTTGTGGCATCTCATGTTATTATGACATCAACTCCTTGTAAGTCTAATTCGTATGCTAATGTTACCAGAGAACCGAGTAGGAAGAGTGTGAATTTTCTCACTTTAATTACACCTGCGGGAAATAAGGTTGATGTGGTTGTCCCGGTGGAGTCTTTTTTTTTAACGGCAATTTCATTATAAAAAGACTCACTAGCATGGAGCTAGAGAGAATTAACAAAGCAACAAACCACACCCAGAAACAAGCTAGCTGCAAATGCGTGTCCACAGGACGTACACCAAGACTCGCAGAAACAAGAAACAGGAGACAGACACCGCCATAATCCATCATTGCCCGAACCCAAAAGTAAGCGTTAAATATCCCGAGTTTTTCACTTAGAACTAGAGGAAGAATAGATGGAATTCGAAAGGATCGTGGACGACTTTTGGGTATATTAGTAATACATCTAATAAGCATATGACTGCCATCTAAAATTCTTCTTCAAACCTTAAAGAAGAATTTATGTAAAAATTGAAAAACAGGGCAAGTTCCCTTTTCATATGGTATTGGGGAGTCTTGATAAAAAACTAGAAGGAACCTACTTGAACCAGGGGGGCACTATCCCCTGAGGTTACACTAAATAAAATTTTATCGATTGAATTATTAGGCAACAAGGGTTCGAGAATAAATCAATGAAGATAATGCACGTTGGCTGTATATGTTCAAAGATAAGCGAGGAAAGGACATAAACATTGACAGAATGAGAGGAAAAAATATAAACGAGAACAACGACACAACATCCTATTTGGAGGATTACTTTGATGCACTTGACCAAAGTGCAAACATCAAAAGAAAAATAGAGCAAAAGCCTCGTAAGAAGGAAATGACATGAGAGATGTACTTTCATGAGTGTGGTGCGTTCTTAGACTTGATCAGAAAAGAGGGCACTTCACAAAGAACAAGGAAATCCACAGGACAAATTCTCAATCGTGTCCTAACATGGGTTTTCAACCATTTACTCATGCGACCAACTCTGCCCGGATTACTGGCCACCCATTATAAATGATAAACAATTCATCTCTTGTTTATATGAACTAATTGAATGTATGGAGATACATAAGGGTGCAGTTTGAAGGCGACTTTGAAGGACTTGCGGATGTACCTCTAGGATACAGAGATCCGATGAATGAATATCGAAGATGCTACTTGGACTATTTGGAAACCCCTTGTCCTCAAATTACAACCCACGAACATCAAATCCAACTGAATATGAAGATGAAGGCATAGCACTTCGAGGATTACCACGGAGATGGTAACAAGGATGGATCAACGGCTGCAAAGGAGAAAGGAGGAGTCAAGCATTTCGGGATTACCCTCGAGAAGGAAGAGGAAGGCAAGCATAACGCTACTGCACAACAAGATGAAGAAGACACGGCAAGGATCAAGTGCTATATATGTCAAAAGATGGGACACTTCGATTTAAGAGTGCCCAAAACGAAACAAAGACCAACTAAATGGAGCATCAACATCAAGACAACAAGGCGAACCAGATACCTCACAGTTCATCAAGCGAGGATTTTCACCATCAGCGTTTGAACCTGAAGAAGGAAGAAGCACAAAAGACTACTCTAACATCAAGCTTAGATCTTACAAGGGGTGATTGTAGAAGTATATTTAAGATATAAGACTTTTATGGTAATTTAGTTTAACTTGGTATTTATTACTGCCCAAAACTTGATATATGATGGCAAAACATATTAGAGCCCTAGCCCATACCCTAACGGCATTTAGGATAGATAACCCCGCCATGTGAAAGGTACGACTCCTACTTGTTAATACATTGATTAAATAGATTACTAATATATGCAACGTTTTTGTTTGTGATCAATTGTATGCTTCGATTCTGAGTGGTTTTTGTTTGTGATCAATTGTATGCTTCGATTCTGAGTATCATTCATAAAGTTTCTGCAAAACACTTTGCCAAACACCCTTCTGCATCTGAACAATGAAATCGCATACTATGATGAATTGGCGGGAACTTTTTCCCTCCATAACAAATTCTAAACAATTAATTGTATCACTTGTGGTACTCATGCACATCGACATTTGTTTTAATTTATAAAGAATCTGTGTGGTATTTATTTGCTTGCTGCAACACTTTCTGTTATTATAGATTTCTAGGATTTTCAATTACTTTTTTCTACTGTGTGTGCGTTGTTGGTGCTGCTATCCCTAAACGATCATGTTTAGGGTTTTTGTTACGTGGTTTGGTGCTTTCTTGTTGCGTAGGATTTAGGGTTTGAATGCATTGGGTATGGAACAAGGGTTTCTGAACCAGAAGGGGAGTAGGGTTGGGAGGGGTGTGAAGGTGAAGCAAAGTTCATTAGATGATAAATCAGTCGAGGTTAGTAAGCATGTCAATGAGGTATTGGGTACTAATACTAGAAATCCTAATGTTGTGAATGCAGGTTTGGGATCATATCTAACCTTATCTGAAGCACATGGACATTCTCTGATTAGTGCAAATAAGGAGGACATGAATGATGTTGGTACTATCAATAATGTTGCAAACAATGTAACTAAGGTGGGACCTACCCCAGCTGGTAATGGTGTTGTGGCATCTCATGTTATTATGACATCAACTCCTTGTAAGTCTAATTCGTATGCTAATGTTACCAGAGAACCGAGTAGGAAGAGTGTGAATTTTCTCACTTTAATTACACCTGCGGGAAATAAGGTTGATGTGGTTGTCCCGGTGGAGTCTATTAGAGCTGTTAGCGAACGGTTTGCAAATACGGCATATGGTTTCTTTCTGATAAAGCGAGTGGCTTACCATGTTCTTGCTAACTATGTTAGGAACACTTGGGGTAAATATGGCCTAGTTAAATCAATGTTTAACTCGTCTAACGAGTTATTCTATTTCTATTTTAGCTCTATAGAGGGTTTGGATGCAATGCTTGAAAATGGTTCGTGGTTTATTCGAAATAATCTGCTTATTCAGAAAAAGTGGAATCCGGATTTGAACTTATTGAAAGAAGATGTTGGTAAAGCTCTGAAAAGGGTTGACTATTTGGGTGACATTAATGAGAGCTTTTGGAAACCACATAATGTTTCTTTGAGCGCCAAGAGATAAGAAGACAAGAACCTAAGAAAATGCAATAAGCATAAACTACTCTTCTTAAGAAACTACCTAGTCAGACAGTAAGCGTTGAGGTGTAAATTGGTAGGGTAAACACCATTTATGAACAATGTACTATATTATGTATCTTATTATGAACAATGTACCAAAAAATACCATTATGAACCATAAAACCCGCTAGTAGCCGGTATTTTCCATGTCATTAATGAATTATTTTTTTATAATCCACGCTGGCCGCTTATAATCCAGGGATGATGGGTTGGCTCATATTCTGACCCAGTTTTTGACCAGTTTTCCTTTTATAACACTTTGTCACAAAATCTTAGCACCATTTCACTTTTTTTTCACCCTTCTTTTATGAAGGTTAATTGCAAATAATCAAACCATAATTAATTCACTACTTCTTTTCCAAATTAATTGCAAATGTCAACATAATCAGCCACTTCTCTTCGTAGATTACCAACTAATTGTAAATGTGGACTTCCTTTGGTTAAACGTGTGACTTAGACAGATTTGAACCCTGCTAGGTGATTTCTAAACTGTCACAATTTGAATGTACGTAAATGTTCTTAATATTTATTATATGTACGACTCTAGGTAGATGATATGGTGTTTAATTTTATTCTTAATATGCAAATAAGTCATAAAAACCAATAAGCTCAGTTTTGATTGTTGATATGGTGTTTTTAAACTTTTTACCTTTCCTATTTAGATTGTTGGTAAGAAGAAATATAATGACTTCTGATGGATTGATCATGAGATTAGTAGTCCCTGGTATAATTATCTATTGTTTGAATTGTATGTGACTCAACATATTGAACAAAGGTTTCTATTTGTTGAGCATCTAAGGGCTCAAGATCAGTTGGAAAGGCTTCAAATTGAGCATGATGGGTTGGTGTCAATGTTTGAACAAAGCAGAAAAAGTTGCAGGTTTATGAAGATCATGATTGCTTGCTTGGTGGTGGTGTTTATGGTGATGAAAATGTAGTTTGTAAGCTATGTTTATGTTATTCTCTATGATGTTTGTAGTTTGTAAGTTTGGGTTGTAATAAATGATAATCTCCACAACTTCTTGTAAGCTGTTAATGGAAGCCACTTCAATGGCAGTTTTGTATAATTTTTTGCAGTTTATTGGCGTTTGTTTTTTAATTGTATGCTCAACTGTGTGTGGTTTATAGGTTCAAGATCATACAACACTACACTAAAGCCAATACAATGGTTTAAGGGTTCAAGAAGATAG
>BQNB010062189.1:0-36175 GCA_026074375.1 Tanacetum coccineum
CCTATTACTTAACAAGACTAATTACGACTAATAATACCGATAACATTCTTGTTCGACTTATATAAAATTAAGGCTAACAATAAGTTACTTGTTCATGATTAAGGTTACTTCCCATTTTTTTTGTAACTTTCTATTTTTAGTAACTTTCTATTTTTAGTAACTTTCTATTTTTAGTAACTTTCTATAATTAGCATGATTCCTTGATTAGTACGTTCCATGATTAACATATTCCATGATTAATATGTTTCATGATTAGTATTCTTGTTATATTGGGTACTTTCCAAAAATAGCAGCTTCTAATTATAGTAAGTTTCCAAAAATAGACTTTCCTTAATTAACTTTCCATAAATGATAACTTTCCTGATTTAATAAGTTTCCATAATTAAACTTCCCAAAAATAGACTTTCTAAAAATAGCAGGTTTCTATAAATAGCAGGTTTCTATTTCTGTATTTACAATCCAAATCCTTGATCTTACATAATTTACGTAATTAGTCCTTTTAGTTATTAATTTAATTAAACATGATCTTTAATTATCCATTTTTGCAAAACAAGCCCTTATAATATCAAATATGGTATTTTCATACTTAATACTGATCATACCTTGTACTTTTCATAATTTACACTTTTAGTCCCTCAGTTTTAATTACAATTCGAATTATATATATATTATATATAATTAATCATGTTTAACCCATAATAATTATCAAATGACATTTTACACAATTATTATACATTCTTAAGCTTGTATTGCGGACCTGGGAAAGATATAAACCCTAACCCCTAATTCCGTTTTTCAATTATTTCTACTATTTTCTCTTTATTTCGCAATTCGGCATTAGTTATTAATCCCATAATAATTATTACGAGCCTCTTAAAACTTTACCTACAATTGATCTGTGGATATAAATGATCTATTATACATTATTAATTTGATAATATAAATTTTACAATTATTTTTATGCACGTTTCTATACTAGCTAGAAATTAGGGTTTCGATATGATTGTTTATTAAATCAAAATAAAATGACATTAATGAACATTTTTCTTATGCTTAGATCGAATTTATATGATGAAAAGTGAGTTGTAAAAATTACCTATGTATGTCCTTAGGGATGTTATGTAATGTATTGAACACGGTAGAGATTTCAGAACCAAATCAATAAACTCAATTCAAACCATGCACACCCCAAGATTTCCAACTATTTTTCCCACACTCCTTACCTTCAAATAGTCTTAGAAAATCGTGCTAAGCCTTGGAGAATTCACTATTATGCCGCCACTTTAATTTTTTTTGGGTTTCGGTAATTGGTTTTAAGAAATTTTACAAATGAAAAAATGTTTATAAAGATATACTAAAGGAATAATGCCTAAGATTTTGGGTTTTTCACCGAAAAGGATAAAATCAGTTTTAATTTTGCTAAATATTTTATTATTTATCCTATTTTATTTCTATTATTTAATTTGTATACTATAAAAAATTAACTTTTAAATTTCGGCACAATACTTTTATGATATGTATAATTATTTGTCTTGCATAATATAGATATTTTATCTTTCATATATTTTATAATTATTTTAATAATTGCTAATATTGTATTTTAATAATTTCTATATTAATCTGAAATTTATTTAAGCATTTATGCATTTTTCTTTTCATTAGGGGCATTTTGGTCATTTTACTCTTATTGAGATTTTTAGGTTTTGTACACTCTTCACCCTCACTAAAAGAGATATTCGTCCTCGAATTAGAAACATGATACGGACTGGAAAAGAACATACCAGATCATGGCAGAAAATGAGGTTAAGAGTCCGGTATAGCTCCTCGGTATCCCAAGTGGCTTCCCGCTCGGGTTGATTTCTCCATTGAATTTTGACAAAAGGGATCGTTTGTTCCTCTGACTCTCTGTCCCTGACGGTACTAGGAAATAGACTCAGGCTCTTCCGGTATAAGATAATTCCTCACGGATCTGATCGAATGGATAAGAGACAACGTTGAAGAGGATGATACTTGTAACCTATGATAATGATACATGATACACATTGGTGGAACATGAGATAGATGAGGAGGTAGAAAGCACAACCGATAGGAAACCTCACCAAAGCGATCGGAAATCTCAAACGTCCTTTGAAACCGGGACTAAGCTGCCCTTGATACCAAAACGCCTGACTCACACGTGTGTAGGTGTTACCTTTCACAGAAAAAACATGTTCACCCGCTAGAACTCTAAAGTCTTGCGATGTCTGTCGGCGATTACTCTTCTGGACGAGTCTGAGCTTCCTTAAGCTTTCACTGGCGACGGCGACCTTTTCATGAGTCCTCCCCCAAATCATCTCAGGGGACCCTCTAGAATAAGTTCCACCGACATGATCCCAAAACATATACGAGAGCAACGACATTTCCTACCAGTACAACTTCTCGAAAGGACGCGCATTTACATGCTCGCTTGACAAATGTTATTGTAGGCAAAACTCCACTAGACATTATAGTCATCCCAAATTTCAGGCCATTATAACAGCACATGTAACGTACTTATCCTCCTAATGTTTGACATCGTACGATCTGAACTGGCCGTCGGTCTCAGGATGAATAAAGCATTGTAACCTAAACTTGAGCTTGGATTCCACAAGCTTTCTGTAAAACCTTTCCAGAAACGAGACGTGAAACGTGGATCCCTATCTGATACGATCGCTGGACGGATTAGCTACTCTTTGTACCGTGTAATCGAACATTTTCTTGTTGGAAATTTCTGCCAAATTTAACGAACGGGGTGACCGGGTAGGTTATATCCTTACGGATAGGAAGAATATGTGCCGATTTTGTCAAGCGATCACAACAAACCAGATAGCATCGTGTTCCTCTGAGGGTCCGTGGTAAACCTGGTAACATAAAATCCTCGGATTTTTCGTCACACTTCCAATCAGGAATCATCTATCGGTTGCAATACCCACTTGCACGTTGTGTGTTAAATCTTAATAATGCTGACAGATTAATACAACATTTGACAACATACGTGCTTAAGAAGCACACATCGCGCTTCATTACCACTCCACAAAGTGTTGATTGAGATCGTCAGTACATCTTCGTTCGAACCTGGTTGGATTGAAAATGGAGAATATGCGGACTTAGTCATTAAGGCTCTCTCGATCGGTGTAGGTTCCTCTAGTGACGATAACTTTTGTCCATGCCATAAAAAATGCCATCTTCTATCAACACGGAACTCTGTTTCTGCATATCAATATTCTTAATAATGCCCTGTTCTTTCAAGTCATCTTTGAGCTGCCTTAATCTGATGATATTAGTGTTAGGCTACCCTCAGACTAGCCCAAGAAACCATTCTGTCCCCGGAAACACATAACTCGTTATCAAATCGATACAAGGTACAAATAATCTATTCTTACACCTGATGCCAGCTATCATTCCAGACTTTCCCTATACAGGCTTCAGACCACTACATTATCTTACCCGGTTTGGTGGAACCTGAATGTTGGTGTCGTTATTCCTTTAGTAAACTCCAACCAACGTCTCTGGTTCATATTCAATTCTCGTCTGATTAGTGGAAAATGTATTTGATACTCTTATGATCGGTAAAAATATCCACATGATTAGCCATTAAGATAGTGTCTCCAAATTTTCTAGAGCGAAGACAATGGCTGTTGTCACTCCAGTCATGAGTAGGATTAGTTCACTCATAGGGTACTTTAGTGATTGTCGTGAGGCATAGGCAATCACTTTCCCCATGCTGCATGAGCTAACACACCCAAGACCCTTCTTAGAAGCGTCATGTAAATCTGGGAATCCACCTCTTGTACCGAGATGGAAGGTAAGAATAGGCGAGGAAACCAACAATGCCTTAAGCTCTTCAAAGCTCTTTTCGCTATTCTTTCCTCATATACAAACTTCATTTCCTTTTCGCATTAAGCTCTGGTTAGGGTAAGGCTAATCGTGAGAAACCCTCTACGAATCATGCTCGGTAATAACCTGCTAATCAAGTAAAACTTTCCGTAAATTCGGTACAGACGTCGGTTCTTGGCCACTTGGTGATAGCCTCAACCTTCGACGAGCCGGATCCAATAGTAATTCCTTCTGCTGAAAACAATGTGACCCAGAAAATGCACCTTACTTCAACCCAAAAATTTCGCACTTTTGAAAACTTTGGCATTATAATTTCTCCTGTTGTAAAATCTGTAGGTAAAGTGCGGAGATGCTCCTCGTGTTCACTCTTTTAGACTTAGAGAAGAACAGAATATCATCAATGTACAATTGAAGCACTTGTCCAAGATTTCATGAAAAACTCGGTTTATATCAGGTCCAATAAATACAGTGGAGCATTCTGTTTGAGACCAAAAGGCATAACCGAGGAATTACATAATGACCATAACGTGTGCGAAATGCTTTCAGGTACTTGGAAATGTCCTGCTCTTTCACTCGCAAATGATTGGTAACCAGTATCGTAAATCTTTCGTGGAAAAATGGTTATGCGCCCTGGAAGCTGATCAAATTAATCATCGATTAAGTGGAAGGGGCGATAACGATTACGAATGGTGATCTTGCTTCAATTCACGTAAGTTCGATACATATTCTAATGCTAACAGTCCTTTTTCTTGACAAACAGAACCGGTGCACCCCTTGGAGATACACTCGGGCGAATAAAACCTACGCTCCAAAAATCATGGTAACTGATCCTTCAACTCTTTAACTCAATCGGTGCAATTGCGATAAGGGAGCTTTGGCACTGATGGATAAGCTCCGGGAATAAGCTCAATGTTAAACTCACATGCGGATTAGGATGGTATTCCTGGAGGTTCTTCCGGGTATTTACGTCCTGAATTCGGAAACATTCGGCTGATCATGAATAGAAGAAACGTCAGAAGTCGTTGGTCATGATTGGTAGCAGAAGAAAATTTAAAAGCCATGCGATATAAGGTAAGTGCTTTTTAAAGCGGTGGAAAAATGTCTTCATCGATTTTCCCGGTAAGGAAACCATGATTATAAATAAATTCAGGAGCATGAATATCGACGAATATATCCGCGGGAATGACCAGTCAATTAGCTCGGTGTGCTGCTAACCAGTCTATATACCCCGAATTTTGTACAAATTCACACCATTTCCTAGGGATAGTTGCATTAACTGATTACGAATCTGTCCATCAACTGTAGAGGAAGATCTATATATACATGGGTAATTCGTGGCGGAGTCTTTTACATGGTCGTGGATGGATATACTTAATACTTGATCAAGTATTATAGGTTTCATAGTTAAAACATGAGGCAAACTTGGTTGATATCTCGATTGTGTCGCACCAGTATCAAATAAAACAAACACTGCACGTCCTGAAATATAAAATAATGCACACAGTGATCGGTACATGATAGTTTTGGCGGCATGATGCTGTGTAAGTGCAAGACACGGGCCTGTTTTGCGTCTGGCTTATTGTGTAAGTCAAGAATGATACAGACGAACTATGCACCAATGTTCTTCTTGCTAGTCAGCTAAAGATGACCAGCCTGGCCACATTTTTGTAAGCAAGTATTACCAGCAGAACGACGACACTCTCCTGGGTGTCTTCGTACACTTGTGTTGCAAACAGGGTGTGTATAACCCTTAGTAGGGTACCAGGACTCTGTCGGGAACCTGATTCAATGATAGATCGTGATACATGAACTTTGATACTTATAGAGGATAAACTTGTTATTTCAAATGATTTACACGATTGGGTAGATCGGTGGGATTGACTGGTCCTATGTTCCTTGGTCGCGCAGCACACAGATTACTGTTACAATTGATTCGTGAGTTAGATGATATGTTATAACAGATTAAGACGATAAAGATTAAGATTTGCATGTTGTTTGTCACGAGAGTAGTTGTTATTGTTGATAACGGTAGTTTCCACCACCAGCCCCTGCCTGGAGACCCTTGACGGTCATTTTTTTTGATAATGACCCCGGTAACTAGTCTGATGAGTGGACGACTGACCTTTTGCAGGTCTCCATCTTATGCCTAGAGACATATTTGAACGGTACATATTTTAAGGTACGGAGGTACAAACCATAATAAACAAGGTCGTAAAGATTTGATTACTGAAAGGTTTTACATCTTGTCTGAACGTTTGGGACCCTATCATAGTCAATCCGGTCACGAAGGAATCTCTAAGTTGCGTCTTGCGGCTACCGAACCTGTGCATCGTTTTTTGTTATACTGTTATCACATGACATGGTCGAGGATGATTATGAAGACCCAACACGTATGTTCATCGCCTGCTCTTCTGCTCAGTACCAGCAGCCGTCCAAAGAGGAAAACCAGCTTAGGCGGAACGGAAAGATGCATTGTTCTCAGTACTATTTTCAATCGTACCTTTGGCGGGGATGGAATGGTACTCTCTCTTTCAGCGGCTCTTGTTCGGCTAGAGGGAAAAACTTGAAGAAAGAACAGCTCTTTGAAAGCTGCCATAAGTCAAGAGTAAGGACCCAAGCTTCTCCTGCTTTGGCCTGCTTATAGGCCTTACACCTAGCATATCACGACACCCTCGAACTTATAACACAGGCCAATCTGGTTTAAAAAAACATCATTACAATCCATCAAGTCGAATGATCTTCTCAATATGGGTGATCCAATTCTCTGCATCAACAGGGGTATGCCTTCTCGAGCGAACGGAGTTTCTGCTTTTGAGCGCCTCGAGCCAAGTATGAATAGTGATTGGTGGAGGATTAATAACCGAAGTTACGCACCAGTGCGGGTATTACGCGAAATGCGCGCGAATCTGTGGGAGCATGGCATCCACGGCTGCCTGAACGGCCGCAACGAGTTCAGCATCGGTACAAGTGTTCACCATCTGACATTTGCAAAAAGGGTTTAATGATTAATCTGGTTAAAAAGGTCCAAAACGCGACAGAAGATGATCGGCGATTCTACCAAAGGACCTATGTCTTACCCAATCCTCTCAGGTCAAGTTTTATTTTAGAGCTTAACGGTCGAAAACTTTAGCTCTGATACCATAATTGTAACGACCCACTACGGAAGGAGGCCGAAACGTCATATCATGGTGTCATATCAAAGCATAATAAGGAATAAAGTCATAAATGCGATTAACATAGGACAAGGTGGAAAGCCTGAATTCAAAATCGGCTCCCATTATGAGATCAACCATGAATAACGTAAAAAGAAGTCCTAAAGGACGAACCTGTGTCCATGATAGTTATATATAGCACATCAAAATGTCTGCGATAAAAGAAAGGAAGCTAAATGGGTAACTTCCTAAGCAACACTCTTCTCAAGCCTAATCTCCCTCTAATGATACCTGCCGTTATAAGAAAAGAGCAAAGAATACGGGTTGAGCATTAACGCTCAGTGAACGGATATAAAATAACAATTTGTAAGTAATAAGTATGAAATCATGGATAATAAGTATACAGCTGCGAAAGATAATGTGTGTCATGAGAATTCCTGGAGAAATACGTACATGAAGGAAATGGGATATTAACATGTAAAACATGGTAACGTGAAGTCAAAGATGTCATGTGATATCGTGGATAGTATTAACACGTTCTCGCTCATAAGGAATGCCAACGAGCTATATATATCTTACATGTCATAATCAAAATATGTCATGAATAAATGCATAATAAGAGGGGTTGCCCTCAACATGTAATAGAGGGGGTGACCTCTTATAATAATTTCGGTGTGGAGGGATCAGCTCAATGTGAATGGGATGTTAGTGCACACAAAACCAATCACCATGAATGTGTAAACATGTAAACTAGGATGCACCATACGCTCCCTGAATAATTATGGCACAATCATGATCTATAATCTAGTAACATGACAAAAGGGGAAGCCTGCGGTGAAAATCGCTTCTCAACGCGTACAAGAGTTCGTGACACAGGTGCCTCATGTGTCTGGTCATGGTACCTCACTGACTAGGTGTAAGTCATGTTATATCATGGGTATGCGTTATTATGCTAGAGCATATTTGATAAGTCTTGAATTTCAACATGTAAGGATCATGGCAATGACATAAAAAATGGGGGAAGAAGAACAGCAGTTCTGGGGGTTGAATCATGAAAAGAAAGAATGTCCTTACTGAAAGGACGGTATATTCGTAACCTTATGTACAGTAAGTAACGGAAAGAGATGGATATAGAAGATGGAAAGAGCTCTCTAGACTTATGCGATCTACATGTTAAAGGACACTATATAAGATATTGTTCTATGTTTAGGTTTACTTTACATTTTTTTTGTTACTTTCTATTTTTAGTTACTTTCTTATTTTTTAGAACTTTCTTATTTTTAGTACACTTTCTTTAATTAGCTTGATTCATTGTTTAGTAAGTTCCCGTGGATTAACATATTCCATGTTTAGAATGTTTCATGAATAGTATTCTTGTTATATATTGGGTACATTTCCAAAATAGCAGATTCTAATTATAGTATGTTCTAAAAATAGAATTTCCTTATTAACTTTCCATAAATGATAAATTTCTGTTTTAATAGTTTCCATAATTAACTTTCCCAAAATTAGACTTTCTAAAATAGACTTTCCACAAAATAGCAGGTTTCTATAAATAGTAAGTTTCCATAAATAGCATGTTTCTATAAATAGCAGGTTTCTATAAATAGTAAGGTTTACATAAATAATATCAAAATGACATTTTCTACCCCCCAACTTATTTTTCTCAGATCATAACAAATATAATAACATGCTTAAATCAGACCCCAAAGTTTTAGAAATTACAAAACACCCCCTTATACTTTTTTAAAAATCAAATCGGGATAACAAATAAGTGCACAAAACCCTAATTAAATTTTTCCCCAATAATTACACAATTTTTATACATTCATTGCATGGTAGTTGGAACCTGGGAGTAAATTATAAAACCATAAACCTCAATTCGGTTTTTTTCAATTATTTCTCCTTTTCTCTTTTATTTCGCTAAATCGGCCAAAGTTATTTTTAAATCCCAATATTATTTCGAGCCTCTAAATATTTAACAACAAAAATTTGCTGTGTTATACATGATATATGCTACCTTATAAAATTATAAAATCAATTTTTACAAATTATTTTTATGCCGATTACACAATATAGCTTGACAATTAGGGTTTCAGTAATATGATTTTGATTTATTAAAAATAAAAATAAAACTGTTATGAAAAATTATTTTATTATGAATTAGTAGTATTTATATGATTTGAAAAGTGGAGTTGTAAAAATACCTTGTATGGATCCTTTTGGGGTTTTATGAATTTATTATCCCGATAGAGCTTTTCGACCCAAATCAATAACAAAATCAAAACCAAGCACACCCCAAGCTTCCCACTATTTTGTACCACCCACTCCTTAACCTTCTATTTTTGTCTTAGAAAAATCATGCAAGACCTGGAGAATTATTTGTGATGCCGCCAATTAATTTATTTAGGGTTTCGGAAATTGGTTATATAGAAATTTATAAATGAAAAATTATATAAACGATCTATACAAAGAATAATGCCGAGATTTTTGGGTTTTTTCAAAAGGATAAATTAGATTTTAATTTGGCACTAAATTATTTTATAATTTCTATTTTTATTTTATATTTAATTTGTGATAATATAATAATTAACTTTTTTAATTAATTTCGGCAAATACATTATATTATAAGGTCAATAATTTTTTTAAAATATTTAATTTTTTCTTGCATAATATAAGATATTTTAATCTTACATAAATTTTCATAATTATTTTCATAATTGCTAACTATTGTATTTTCATAATTTCTATAATTAAACTGAAATTTATTTAAGCCTTTATGCATTTTTCTTTCATTAGGGGCATTTTGGTCATTTTACTCTTATTGAGATTTTTAGGTTTTACAATTTATATACCTTGAATACAGTAAACACGCTATATACAGTTAGGCCCTCAATGTATTTGTGGTGTGACACACATTGGCTCACATGTTTCACAGCCGTTATATTATTTTTTGTGGACATGGAGCATACTCCAACAGCTCCCATTGCGCAGTCATAATAATCAAGTAATAATACAAGCAAAGGTTAGCGTCTAGCAACACGCCAATGCCCCCAGAAACATATAAGGATTGTTTCTTAAACATCGTATTTTAAATGGTTGAGATATCAATCATCCTTTTGTTACAGACACTTTGTTGAACATAAGACATGGATCATAAGTCATTCTAATGTTTAACATTCTGTTTCTCGATATAGACATTGAACTAGACTACCAAATTAATCAAGTATTATCTTAATTACATTTGGGTGCGGCCACACATACTCTGTTCAATTCATCGAGGGGCCCTATACGTAGTATCTTGTTCCTAACATGTGGAAGAAACAATATCCTATTTTGACCTGCACGTTTTTTTTGTTTCGTCGTTATTGTTTAACATCCAATCCTATAAAAATGGCACTTTATGCAAGACTTCAAACAGGTCAGCGTTTGAACAATATCTAAGATTGATTTTTACACACACAAAAAACCTACTTGCATCTCAAGTTTGAGGATGAGAGACATAACCACTTGCGAGATTCACTATTGACGCCGATCCATGTAGTGAATGCTCGTAGGTTGGGTCAGTCCAATGTTCATTTAATGAACAACATATGAGTTTGGCGGCATCATCCATTAATATTCATACCATATGAATATGACCAAAACACTCACATTTGCCTTATTTCAATGATACTCCCGTATCATCAACTAACAATGGACGATTTAGAATAAATAAATTATTCATGGATTTAAACATGCTATTATATAACACGGCTTGTATAATTGGATGTTGATCATACCAGGTATATCAATTCATTGTTTAATACAACTGATTAATGTTCCATTATCCAAATACTAAAAATAGATATACATGAGACTACTAGCAGGTCGAAGTTCAATGTTCCTAGCATGATAAACATGTTTGGTACAAGACATTGACTTTTGTAAAAAGTACCAACTAAGTTGTCATTTGAGTGAACTTTGAGAATACTTGTTTCAAATACCTACACAAAGGCAGGTTTTTGGAAATTGGGGGGGAATACGATGATTGTCATTTTGTATATGTGCGTTCAAGTGCTATTATAATAATACTAGCATCACTACCATACATTACATAAATTGTTTGAATCAAGCAAAACCACCTATATAAGACAATCTTCTTAACAGCTTCCCAAACTGTGAAGTATTCTGATTCTTTAATGAATAGTGCAATAATGCTTTCAATCAAGCATGTCCAGTCAGCAGTATTATCATTTATGATAAAAAAATCCTGCTATGGCTAGGATTGAGAATCATCTCAATCAAAATAAGCATTAGTGTATAAACTCAACACTAATCTCCTTATTAAAAATCCATAAACGGTGAACATGTCTTTAGTCCTTTGCAGGCCGTTTAGAATGTTCTTTTAATAGTAGTCTAATGACTTCCACTTAGTTGTCAGTTCATCTTGCATTCATGCAAGTGTTACAATTAGCCTAATACATATCATGACATACATAATGAAACCTTTTAGCTAAACTAAACGTTTTTATACATGTGTTCAACTCATTAGGTGAGATAGAACTTTGAGTCTTACTCAATGATGTGACATGTTGTGTTAGACTTATTAATCGCGTATGTTTATCCTAATAAACATATGTTCCAAGGTTGTATGTTTTATTTCGTATATCTCTCGATAGAAACATTATTCCAAACTAAGGATTAAAATCAAGCTTAGGTGAAATATCATTTCCAATATGTTGACAACATATGAGATATAAGAAAAACAAAACATAATGCTTCGACTAGCTTTAAGGTGTACTCAGGAGTTATCTTTGTTTCAATCAAAATCATATTCTTGATTTAAACTTAAGATTCCAGCTCCTATATGCATGCTCTGATCCACACTTGGATTTTGTAGCTTGCACATTTTCTAAAGATAACTTGGATTTCAAAAACCATTTTGATTACACAACGTCCTCGCAAAGCTAATCATTCAAGAAGGAGTTTTGACATCTAATTGCCATATTTCATATTCATAAAATCAAGTATGGTAATTAATATCTTTATTCATTTAACGCATGCAAGGAAAAGAAGCTTTAATTATAGTCAATCGCTTAAGTATAAGTAAAAACCCTTACAACAAGGCTTGTGTTTAAATGTGTGTACATCTTTGTCTATATTAGTTTTCTTCTAGAAGAACCAATTTAACCTCTCAGTCTTACCGATTGGTGAAAGATCAATCAAATTCCAAAAATGATTTTATTTCATGGACTATATCTCAACATTCATTATGTCGTTAGATAAGTGCATTTAGATGGTCGTTGTAAGAAGAGACTTTCTCCAAAAACATGTAGGCTCCACTTGCTTCATTAAGAGAGAAACTTTCTCCAAAAACATAGCAAGTCGAGCAACAATATAATTGTTCTCATTTGGGAGGTATAATATATGTTGATAGTTCTTGACTCTAGTTTGCTAATAGCACGCTTAACGTGGTCTCAAGAAATTCAGAACTTCAGTTAAGACTTAAAGGGAGTCTTCCCATTTCATAACCTAATGGTGTCTTAGTTACCTTCTTGGTTGGAACCATATTGAGTAAACACATGGCTTTACTCAATTTTGTTAACCTTGATAAGATTAGAGGTAGGGCAGCTAAAGTTATCAAAAATCAAACAATATCAACAAAGTTGGATTTTACACATCAGACATACCATAGCGATGTGGTATTCTATGTGTAATGGGATTATGAGACAGTATCACAATTCCATAGATAACCTAATACCCTTTGGCTCACATACTTGCCAATTTGTTCAAGCATAATGGCATTAACATTAATTTCAAGCCAATTGCATGCTATAACGTAGAAGTCTTAGAGAGGTTAAAGGACTTTATGTACATGTCTTAAGTAGAAGACATAACATGTTAATCGCTAACTTTACGTTATAAGTCTGTTAACATTTCAATGACTTCATGTACATGTCATGACAAGGAGACATGACAAGTTAATTGCTTACTTTATAAGTCTTTGAACAGTTCATGGACCTGATGTTTATGTCTTTACAAGAAGTCACAAGCATATTAAATAAAGTATTATTGAACACTGACTCTTGGCTTCAACAGTCTTTTCAAGTTAATTACATACTTCTTATTGATGTCTTTACAAGAGGACACAATCATATTGGCTAAACCTTTTAGTGAACTTGATGAATGTACGGTATTACTTATTTCTTGACACTAGTTCTAAGTAGGGCGACATACATCGAGGTGTATAAGTCCTAGTAGAATATTAGCTTTCTTACCATGCGGTTAAGAAAAACCATTAGTCATATTGTTATGTGTTGTACCTTGCACACAATTAAGATTTCTCCCACTTGTGCATGGCACAACATCAAGTATTTATACAAACAAATGAGCATATTATGAGTCAGGTTACGATCCTGAGACTAGTGGGTTATGAGCCCACCACGCTTCCGTTTGTTTGTATGAATAATATGACAATGTCACAGATATGATATGATTTAAGTCAAAACTAAAATCACATTTGCATTACAAGTATATATAGAACTTTATTGTTTAATAAGCAATCGTGCATAAATATTGTATAGATAACATTTCAGGCAGCGACATCAGAAAAGCGACAAGTTATCTAATAGAATAATATGCAATGATTCTTATAAAACTATGATGCTTCATATGTGAAAAGTAATGTATTATTTCAAGACAAGCTAGAAATAAAATGGGTCACTTACAAAGTGATAAGCTCATAGCTCCCACTGAATTTAGACAACATTACATGTGCGTCTATATCAGTAGTAAAATGCATTGCTCCCACTAGATAAGACAACATTAAATGTGTGTCTATACCAATGAAGTGCAAGTAGCAATTTATTTACTTTTCTACTCTTTGAATATCTGCACATTATCTCTAATGTGAGCCTCACGGACTAGTAAACATGTACTTAGATATTCAAGGAAGTGCATCAAGTTCTACTATATATATGATGGACTAGCCATCAATGCCATTCTTTAACTTGAAAGTTTTGCATGCAATTCCTCCTTCTACATTACCTCAAGGGTGTGTAGAATCTTAGGAAAAATATCGAGTTAAGGAAAACTACTAGAAAACATGCTATTAATTTCCTTTTCTTTTATGATTTATTGAGATTTCCCTTTCTAATTATAAAACTTATACTATCTCTTGACGCTTCAAGATGTATCATTTTGGTGGTTATAGAAAACATGTTCTCTAGTCATCCAGCTAAGAAGTGGCAACCTACTTAACCGTATGACCTTTACAAAGACAAACGATTTCCTCAATAAAGTTATGCTTTGAGTTTTGATTAGGATTGGAAAATTCAAGTGTTCCTATTATAGCTTTCTCATACAAGTAGAAAGGATAGGAATAAGTCTTTTTCTTACAAGGAAAGAAGACTTAGTTTGTCTTCCTCTAACAAGGAAAGGAAACAAACTTTTGTTTACGGTTTGTGTTGCATAAATGTCATTAATAGAAATTACAAAGTTCAATTTAGTATTTTCGATAATTATCCTTTTAAAATTAACTACCCTTGTTTATAATATAAAACAATTAATTTTACGAAAGGCTAAGATCCTCATTGAGGTTCCACCATCACATCAGTTGATCTGCTAGCAATGATAGATTCAATAGGTAGGTGACGTTCACCAATTGCAAAACCTGTGCAATTCTTAGACCATATGGGACTCATGACATTTGTAACCGGAGAAACAATGTCAAGCTGGCATGTTTAGTCCCATCCTTGCCTCGAGCCAAGGTCTCACCTGCTTAACTCGATTAAGTCATCCAATGCGAGAACATGTGAGAATATGTCTAGGTCTCACGCATAGAGAATAATCACCTTGGGTTACAATTCACCTACGTCTCACGCAGAGCAAAAAGTAATTGCAAGTGATCTCAACCAATTGGACGGCATGACTTAAATTTGTGACGGGTATAAGTTTTGATAAATACATGATCAAAAAGTGTGTACGAGGAAGCATGCATTCATCCTTCGTAGCACAAGTTAAAAAACTATTTTTAACTTAAGTCTAATACTTGTTTTTATGTGTGTCAAGTTGTTCATTTTCATGACTAATATATATAACCTAGGTGGAATAAATATTAGTTTGAACAATACATAAATTAAATAACAATCATAACATTTATTTAGTGTTATTTATATAAAACAAGTGTTTAGTTTCAAATCATATTTAAACTTTAAACTAAATCAAAGATTTAGTTTCTAAAATTGGTTTGTGTTTTATTTTTAGTTTTATAAAAACATTTCCAAGTTATATACATTCCAAGCATAATAAAAGCAAACAAAACAAACACAACCATAAGTATGCAAAGCTTCAACTGATGAAAAACCTATGCTTGGTCTCGTAAGCCATCACGAGAACCAAGAATTCAACTAAGGGTTAACCACACAACCACAAAGAGAGCTCCCACTTGCTCCAAGAATCATCATGAGCAAGTGAAACCCTAAATGGACTTGAAGCCCAAAACTACCATAAAATTTTAGCTGACTTGACGGACCTAAAACTCCTGGAAGGAATCTTCCCCAATATGAGCTCCGGCCTCTCACTTGCTCTAAGAACCATCATGAGCAAGTGCAACCCTAAATGAACTTGATGCCAAAAACTGCCATAAAATTTCAGCTGACTTCATGGGTCTGAAAATCCTAGAAGGATTCTTCGCCAATCTAAGCTACAGTTGAAGAATTTGTAGCCCCATGAGTTTTGCACCTGCTCCAAAAAATTCAGCCTCTAATTCCTTATAGAACTCTGGGAAATCCATTTTTAGTGGAGGTCACTCCAGCAGCTCCGAATTTGACTTTATGCCTTTAACTCTTGCGCCATTCGAATCCAAACAACGGTTACAATAATTTGATAATTGAATATATTTATCCTATTATCTAACTACTGTAAAATGCCCAAACAATGGCTACAATGAAAATTAAAAGCATACAAAATAAGCCGAAACAATGGCAAACCCAAAAACTAAAATTAAATGCAATAACTAGCGAATCAATTCACAAGTGGTCATGGTTTTCATCGGTTTTGCATACACAACATAATAATACCATAATATCATGTATTAACAAGGTGTTGGCTAAGTCCATGGCCAAACATGCATGTATTTTCCATGGATACAAAATAATTAACTAGAAATAAATTGTTAGCCAAAGAATCAAAGAAAAGAATTAAAACCCCGATTTGTACGTGTAACCAATGGCTTAAGGATCACTTAGTACTGTATTAAAGACATTATAACAACCATATTAATTCAGAAAATAATGCCCAAAGGGCTGATTTAAAACCGATTCAAGAATCGTTCTAAAACGCGCGATTTAGGCCCTTTTACACGTACCCAATAACACAACCAATTAAAGTATGCATAATAAATGGCTATGGGATCAAAAATAAAAGATCATAAGACCCCATATGGGTCGAAATAATTCCAAAAAATAAGCCCTAGGGGCTGTTTTAAAATTATCCTTTTGATTTCATTAAAAACACGCATTTTAGCCATTTTTACGCATACAAGATGATCATATGACATTATATGATGGCTCGTGATACCACTGTAGGTGATTATACAATAAAATAACATATTATTAACAATTAAACGCAGCAGATAAATCACCAAACAACGGATCCATAGAGTCATATGATCAATCAAAATAAAAACAATAATTATTACCTTTGCAGCGTAATCGGTAGAATCAAAGAACAACCTTCTCTTGTACACGATCTATCCAAGAAATCAAGTGACCAAAGTAGATCACCTCTATGAATATCCACAATACACTTCATCGTATATCTCTTGGATGCTAATCCTTAAATCCGTAACCTTGGATTATACTTGAACGAACAAGGATCAAAGTAATAGATCAAGAAAACAAAAAAACTCTTATTTTGTTTATGTTTGCCACCGATACAAAATAATTAACAAGAAATAAATTGTTAGCCAACGAATCGAAGAAATAAATTAACTAGAATTAAAACCCCGATTGGTACGTGTAATCAATGGCTTAAGGATCACTTAGTACTATATTAAAGACCTTATAACAACCATATTAATTCAGAAAATAATGCTCAAATGATCCAAATAACCATTAACCTCCTTGAGCTTTCCTTCTCTTTTCTTTTACATCCTAGGTCGGCCATATGGTGGGCTCAAATGGGCTTGCCATTTGTTTGCTTAGTCCAATAAACTAAGTACATTACTTAGTTATTATAAGCCCAATATTGATCTCGAGTTACATAGTTTATTTATATACCTTGAATACAATAAACACGATATATATAGTGACACCTCAGTGTATATGTGTGTGACCCCATAGGCTCACATGTTTCCAGCCGTATATTATTTATTATGACATGAGCATACTCCAACAAAATTAAGTATCATGCAACCACTTAGTAACTGATCACATGATACTAGGGGGACATGACGACGGAGGTACCCGGAAGAGACCTGGAGTGGATCCGAAAGAGGATCGAAGGAGCATCCGGTAGGAACTCCGGCACAAATGTGTCCGCCTCCAAATCCCTGATTTTGGGGGATTGTGTTCCTAAAGGACACCTGACACCTGACAACTATCCTAGGTACAGTATAGGCACAATATAGGCACAGTGTAACCGTACTATGCCTCGATGGGTATAAATACCCCCCATTTACTCATATCCAGGTAGCATTTACTGCACTCCCAACTACATTTACTTACATTAATCTACCGGTATATCCGTTACTCATTCTTACGCCGAAGCTTGGTCTTGGGTCACCCCCAAGACGAGGCTAACGCGTCTGTCTCATACCTTACAGGAACCCGAAGGACTTTAGCACTATAGGTTTGAGGGACTCATTCAAGGTGTGAAGATTTACCTCAACAAGTAACATATATGCACACTTACTTATATGTAAGTTTATCATCTATTCTTTGTACATCTAAGATAATAACAAATCTATAAATATCAAACCAAATACTAACATGACAACACAAGATAAAATTAAGTCTCTGTATAAAACCACGTCATCACACATACTGATCTTCTTTTTTTCTATTTATGCAGCCATAATTTACTACAATCGAAAAGACAAATGAATATTTGTTTTATACGTCTTTGTTTTTGCCTGCTGACCAACAAAAGACCCCATCCATATTATTTCTTTTTCTTTAAGCAAAAGAATAGACATGGTCTTGTAACTTTTTGACGGATGGGCCATATCTGAATCTTTTAAAATCAATATATGGAACAGTTGCTTATGTGTCTAAAACGATTTTTTTTTAAAAGTAAATTACATAGCAATAGGTAAATGCCAAACAGATTCGTAGATTAATTAAAACTTTAACACCAATTGACGTTTTAATTTTTCCAATATACATATATTCAAAATAAAATATAGCCACACCGTAAAGCAAACACACAAATACGGCTCAAACATAACAAATAGGAAAAACATGTCACACAGTTGGTTTTTCGACACTCAAAGCAGAATCCAACCCGATTTATTATCGAAACTGATGTCATATACAATTATTGTAAATATATTAAAACCGATCGAAATCAAACCAAATATAAACACTCACCTACAAGATGATCGAATTATTTATTCATGATGATGCGGCTACAGGTAGGTTTAGGCGAGGGAAAAGACAACTGTAACTAATTTTTTTTATGGAGGAGGCGGCCAATTAGAGAGGAAAAATAAATAGTATGTTTTTTACCTAGTTATCTTATATAATATAAGATTGAGTTGTGTAGATTTAATGAGAAGTATTAATGATTCAAAACCAAAGATTTCTATTGCTAAAAGGAATGTATAAAGCCTCATTGTTAAGACACAACTTTAAGAAACAAAAAAAACTACCATATTAAATCATTTTTCAACTTTTTGTCCGTCCACATGGGCCTTTTACAAGTTATGAAAGTTAATACATTCAATTATGTAACCTACACCTTCAAAACATATGGGCTATTACAAATATAGCTTTAATAGCCCATCCCAAAATTCATATATAATCAACTTAAAAGTCACACAACAACAAAATAACACTCTCAGATTTCCAGTGTAGTAGCAGAAGAGGATGTTGGTAAGAAAGAGAGAAAGAAGGAACATGTAGCCGATGAAGCAGAAACTGAAACACCAATTAAGAAAAAGGATGCCTGCAGATGATAGTTTCTCCAGTGAATTCTGAATGAAGTTATGAGGATTGACTTGGGCACCACAAATTCATACGTTTAGTTATGGAAGGAAAGGTAAGTTTTACACGTAATATGTTGGAAGACTATAACGTTACACCTTATTTGCGCATGACTAAAATTTCCTTTATGTCGTTTTGTTTGCAGAGTACATAACAGATGTTATCTTTCTTTCGCTTAATTCCTCTTTCTTTCGCTCAATTGTTTGTAGCAAGTTCATTTACATTCGCTTAATTACTCTTTTTTCCAGGGATGAAGATTTTGAAAACAAGTGGCAATTTTTTAAAACAATTTTGATCTATGTAACATTATAGCGGTCCGTAACTATGTAACATGGCACCAATAGGACACAAACGCTATGCACACATTATCTCATGATAACTGACCAACACAGAAAATTCGACTATGCCTCACATATTAACCAAATAAATATTACGCAAAACCAACCCCGAGGCAAGGCAGAACGTCTTTTAGGCCTCCTAACCGCGATGTGAACTTATACTATGTTTCACATACTTAACCCAAAGATTTTACACAAAACCAAGCCCGGTGCAACGCACGGGTGTGGCCACGCCTCGTGATTATTAATTCTTTAATTAGTGAAGACATTAAATGGAAATAACATTACTATAATATCCTTTGTGCTTTACAAATAATGACCAAATCTTTTAACTAATTACATTATTGGCACAATTCATATCATCCATTGATGAAATGATCTAATGATTTATATCGGCTCTCGCAGTTTTTGCACTTAAAATGGTTATGAAAATAAAGTCTTATATATATATATATATATATATACTATAATATTATATAAAATAAATATATATATGATATATCGCTTTGCCTGTGGGGTGAGCGAGCGTGCGTGTATTTGGGATTGTATGTGAGGGATGTGTGTTTTGCCGCGCGAGCCGAGCGTGCGTGCCTGTATGCGTGCCTACATGCGTGCGTGCATGCGAGTGTGCGTGCGTGCCTGTGTGCGTGCCTGCGTGCCTGTGTGCATGTGAGATAGTCGTAACAATAGTACCATCACAAAAAGGGTGTACATGAGATTTGATAAAATTTACTTTGCTCATGAGCTTTGACAGTTACACAATAAGTCTAGAATCATCAGTGTATCATGAGTTATGACGGTAGTTGAGTAGTTCTAGAATGATTGGTGTATAAGAGAAGAAACGAAACGACTTTAGGAAGAAAAGAAAAAGATAATAACCCAAAAGGCCAACTATTACTGTCAAAGGGCGATGATGAGTATGAGCGGTCTATTACTTGGCTAGGCTACCTGTTTGGTATGCAGCCGTGATAGACCTTGACCTGAAGCTCCTATTTGAGCTGAATGGTTTGACAACCTAATGAAATCAAGATGGAAAGCAAAAGCGACAAAATAAGTTGGGTCGGTGCACCTTTATATTCGGCTGCTTATTTGGGTCGTTAAAAGTGGGCCTCGTGGGTTTTTTACATTTCTCCTTCAAGTTGTTTCGTTTTTTTATCTGGCTATGTATATGAGCCATCGAGATAACATATCTGTCTCTATGGACCACCCCTATGTTCATGTCAGGAGTCAACAACAATGGTGCTAAAAATGAGCTTCCATCTCTTTTATCGTTGACTCCTT
Organism: Tanacetum coccineum; assembly: GCA_026074375.1. Lineage (NCBI taxonomy): Eukaryota > Viridiplantae > Streptophyta > Magnoliopsida > Asterales > Asteraceae > Tanacetum > Tanacetum coccineum. Next base: position 20,815 of record BQNB010062189.1, read on the forward strand.
ACATGAACGTAGGAACTATTGTCAGAGATGTCTAATACTAAATACATGTTACTGTCAAATGGTGATGATGAGTATGACCGGTCTATTACTTGGCCAGGCTACCTGTTTGATATGCAGTCGTGACAGACCTTGACCTGAAGCTCTTATCTGAGCCGAATAGTTTCACAACTTGATGGAACCAATTATGCAACACTTGACATTATACTTGCATATCCGGGTTACTGAACTTAAATACTCAACTCTATCGAGCATTCCTAACGTCCATGTCAGAAGCTAACAACATCTGTTTGGTAATCGAAATTACATTTGTTTCGTTGTTGGCTTCTTACTCGGCGCTAGGAATGATTTTGAGAGTGTACTAAGGGTTTTGGTACTTTCACGCGTGCTCAGATGTAGAAAATGATCCATATTTCCGTATACGTGACCCAGTCACAAAATCCTTAGCGTATATACGGATACGTCGTTGTCCTGGATCACTTATTACAGAACATATTCTCGATGTGGTTCTTCATGGAGAATACTACATTAACATGCTAAGGTTAGTTTTGGAAAACAACATATGTCATCGGCAACTTTTCTTTTTAAAATACTCTCTATTGAACATTCCTAGCATCCATGTCAGAAGTCAACAACATCCGTTTAGTATGCGAGGTTACATCTATTTGGTTGTTGGCTTCTGACTTGATGCTAGGAATGTTTCTTAGAGTGTGCTGGGGGTTTTGGTACTTTCACGCGTGCTCAACGTGTAGAAAATGATCTACATTTCAGCACACACGACAGTCACAAAATCCTTAGCATATATTCGGATATGCCGCCGTCCTAAATCATTTGACAACGTATTAGAGATATCACGGTAAATCTCTCTCCTATTATTTTTACATAATCCGATCTTTATTTTCCTCATTTATATTTGTTAACTAAATAGTAAAAAAAATGGCAGGTACGGGTTGCTCTTGACTGGATGATGCTACCATGATGGAACTAGGTTGCGACAATCGAATTTGTGCAAGTACTATGAACTCGAAGAAAATATGAACGATCACCCACCGAGACACGTTTTTCACCTTAAAAGACTATACGGATATATTGGATGATATTTCAAATTATTTTTTTTTGTTTTCTCATTTTCCAGTTATTTTTAATAGTCCTCATCAAGTTCTTTTAACCAATGAGTTTTATTTGAGTATATGTCTTTTTATTTACAACTTAGGCTTAATATAGACTATATACCCTATCAGACTCCAACACGTACGAAATAATTTTCGACAATAAGTTAACCTTCGTCGTAACACCGTTCCATATGACCGTACTCGCATTAGGAGGAGTTTGGCTAAGCTTATATGAAAGTGCTATGACTTATTAGCTTTATATGTGTTAAATAATTAACCGAAACTAATTTTTTCTAAAGCTTATATGACAGTGCTTTAGAGCTTATATGAAAGGGGTCATATGATAAACCCAAACTTTGCGGCTTATATAAGGGTGATTTGGCTTATATAAGAATATAAAATATAAAAGACTTTATTTAACTTCCTTTAATATTTACAACACATTTTATTTTCTGTATTTTTAGCATTTCACGCCTAATAATTATATAAGCAAAACCAAACACTTACAATAACTTATTAGCTCATAATAAAGCCCATAAGCCTTATATAACATAAGCACTAAGCACAATCAAAGCTTAGCCAAACACCCCCAACTCATCCTTAAAACAATAAAAGAACAATACACCCATTTATTTGTGTGTGTTGAAGTAAAAGAAGTTCGTATCATTAGTAGTCATGATATATAAGCCATAAGCGGCTTATATAACATAAGCATAAGCCTAATTCATAAGCTTAGCCAAACACCCCCTAACTCATCCTTAAACAAAAAAAGAATGGGGGTATTGATCTACTTATCATGGGCCGAGTACCAAAAAAAGCCCAAACAATAACCCGACAACACCACGTGCCCACATTATAACATCTCCCCCAATTTGAAAAAACAAAACAATTATAAAAATCACACCAAAACCCTAATCTTTTCAGCCTCAAAAAAGGGGCTTTTTTCTATATTGAACATCTATCAATTGATTACATGAGAGGAACTCAAAGGCTTGGTGTATCTGATTCAAGTGCTGATAACACTAATTCGTTTGTAAGTATCAATTTTCCTAATTTTATTCTTTTTGATTTTTAATGGGATTATATGTTGTAATAGCTTATTATGTGAAAAGGGTTTTTGTTTAATCGGTTATATATAGAAAGTAGTGATTTTTAAGGTGGATTTTTGAGCTGGATTTTGTATGTTAGAAATAGCAAGTTTTAAGTTTAGTTGATATTATGGTTGAATTGGTTAAAATTTGCTGGTGAATTTATGGTTTTAGTTTTATTATTATTAATTTAAATTAGTGATTATAAATGTTGATTTTATTAAGAATTAATAAATGCATTGGTATGTTTGAGCTAGATGGTAGATACTAGAATTAGCAAATTGTCGTAAAGTTCTATGTATAATGTGGTAAAGTTAAGTTGGTATGTTCTTAAGTCGTGTTTGGTATTTAACGGTGGCAATAATCTATTTTAGTTGATTGTGGTCTTGAGTATTCATCAGTAATATTTTGTTTCAGAGTAAAAAGATGATGGCAGGATCATCTCCACCCAAGGCGATGGGGAGTTTGTCATTGGATATGGGTCGGGCTGAATCGTCGAGACAGCATGTTAGAGCTCTTAACAATCAATTTGCAAGGTCTTTGATATTCAGTCTTCCAGCTGCAACTTGCACTATTTATTTTTGTAACTTAATGTAATGTTAATGGTGTTTTAGTGTTTACAAAGTTTGAATTTTGATTGTGCGCAGTTGGGTTCAAACTCAGTTACAAAATCACCCGGATGAACTTTGGGAAGATGGGGTTCGTGACTACTTGACTCACGCTTCAAATATTATGGTAGCGATCTGAACTTATGGCTAGTGATGTATATTTTATATACTGAAAGTTTTGTTTTTTAACTTAGGAAACATAATTGGTTACAACTGTTGATTTTTGTGATATAGGATAAATTTAGTGACGTTGTCAACTGGCTTAAATCAAATTCGAAAAAGAGTGAAAATTTGCTAGAACATGGATCAAATACTACTCTGAAGAAACAAGTTACCGAAAGTAAAGACAATGCGAATGCATCCTTACAAGAGAAACCTTTAGGTGTTCCTCCACCCCCAGTGTTTTCGAATTCAGGTTTTGCGAATCCATGGAGCAGTGGGCCCGTTGTCAATGGTGAAAATCTGTTGGAACATAGCCAAAAGAAACTCGTCACGGGAAGTAAGGACAACGTGAAGAAGGTATCTTTTCAAGAGAATACCTTTAGCGTGCCTCCAGCTTCTGGAACGCCCTCAACGTTTACAACTTCAAGTTTCACGAATTCATTCAGTGCTCCCCCACCTTCCGGAACGACCTCTGCGTTTTCAACTTCAAGTTTCACTAATTCATTTAGTGCTCCTCCACCTTCTGGAACGACCTCGACGTTTTCAACTTCAAGTTTCACAAATTCATTCAGTGCTCCTCCACCTTCCGGAACGACCTCTGCGTTTTCAACTTCAAGTTTCACTAATTCATTTAGTGCTCCTCCACCTTCTGGAACGACCTCGACGTTTTCAACTTCAAGTTTCACGAATTCATTTAGCGCTCCTCCACCTTCTGGAACGACCTCAATGTTTTCAACTTCAAGCTTCACGAATTCATTGAGCACTGGATCCATGTTCAGCACTCAATCTTCTTTTTCGTTTGGTAGGTATCACTTATGGTTATATATTTGGTGTGTGACCTTTTTAAATATTTCTGACTTGTTTCTTTTTTCATTATTGTTAGGGGGACAAAGTTCAATTTCTGTAAAGACGGATGCTTCAAATAATGCAGATGATGGTAATACAATTTACTCGCATAGTAACAAGTTTTATGAACTTGTCAATCTTTTAATGTGATCATTTATGATTCTTCTCATGTGGCTAGTTACTCTTGGTAAATGTATTGATTGAAATCATAATCTGCGACATCAATTTGTTAATTAGTATCTGAACTCTAAAGTTAACTATATAACAGATGATGCTGCTGAGCAACCAAGCAGCCCATCCTTAAAGAAGACCGAAGAGGCTGGCATCCTTGTTGTGCATGAGGTCAAATGTAAGCTCTATGTCAAGGTAATTATCGAGAACTTTTTTGCGTGGTTTGATGCATTTATGGTACTATACACTTTCCAAAAACGAATTGCAATGTATCGCTTGCACATAGCAATATAAGTCTACGACTAGCTGACTTCAAATTAGATACCTATAATGTCCTTTTATTAAGCAAATCATGGGAAGCTTATGCAGCACCACAATCAACTTTACTAACAGTATCTTGTAGTTATTGACTTATTGCCATCTTTCAGTAAATGGAAACTTTGGACGGAGAGAGTATCCTGTATTTATACTTTTTTTAGACCTTAATTTATTATCTTCTGTAAACTGACTACAAAAGGATATGTACCCAAGTGAATTTTCTATGGAACTACTATGCAAAATCATAGTCATTGGTTCATAGTCGTATCTGACTTCATTTTCTATCTGTCCAGTCTACTGATGCGGCGGATAAAGATACATGGAAAGATAGAGGCACAGGACAATTGTCTATCAAATGCAAAGAAGGTGTTACCAAAGGCACCAAAGACTCGAAACCCACGATTCTTGTGAGAAATGATGTATGTTCTTTTCTGACTTATTACTGTTCCCTGAGCTGAATATGGACTCATATCTCGATATAACTTGTATGCAACTTATCTGCAGGTGGGAAGATTGCTTCTTAACGCGTTATTATATCCCGGCATAAAGACGAGCATGCAAAAGAATTCTATTGTTGCTATTTTTCATACTGCCGTATGTTCATATACTTGCATAGATTGATCATATGATGTTTTATTGGCTTTAATAAGTTAATCATGGGACCATATTTTCCTATGTTTTTATAGGATGACAATGGGAGTGAGAATAGCAACGTTGTTGCACGGACCTTTTTGATAAGGACAAAGAGCCAGGAAGACAGGGACAAGCTTGCAGCCGCTATTAAAGAGTATGCTCCTGCTGCTTGAAATTATCACCAATGTTATCTTCTCATGGGTGCATCTTTAACCAAAAACAACTGTGCACAACTGATGATGGTGTTGTCAATGGGCTAATGTCATAAACCGTAAAGACCACTCATGAAACAGGTAAGCACAATGGTGCTAGTCCAGGTCAGTTTATATACAACTTGGGGAAATGCCCACTTGTATATTGTCTGTATCGTATAAAATGTGATACAAAGTTGTACCATGGATTGCGGCTGAATACAATTAGAGAGCTATTTTTGTTTCGTCTTACAAAGAATTTGCTGTATTTTTGCATGTTGCTTGATTGTGACTGAGCTAACGAAATTCGAGGTTTGGAGGAAAGGGATCTCATTTATTTTCGTAAATTAATTCGTTAACGATTTAATGGATGGATGGTGTTTCTTTGTTGGCTTCGAATCCTGATTTTCATCAACATCAGTAGATTTGGTATTGACAGCCAGTTTGTCGAATGGCTGTTTCTTACTTGCCTATGTTGGCCTGTCATGCATCATTGTTAAGCTTTCAGGGGTTCATGTTAGTTCCAGAGCTTATTTGGTATTGGCACGGCTAAGAAGCTCAATTCATAACTTATGGAACGAAGTTCCAACAAGGCAAATGGTGAGTGATTTGTTATTCAAGACAATTGAGTTGAAGTTATGAACATAAGACTCTAAGCATAACTTTTGATTTAGAAAATTAACACTAAACATTTTTGCGAGAACTCCCCTTCCGTCCTGTCCATGATTGCAAGTGTTAGTCAAATGCTAACGTGATTTTACAAGAATCAACCAATGCTATTACTTGCTGCAAGTGATGCTGTGCTGTATAGTCAAGTATCTGTCCGAAAGAAATTAACATTTGAAGCTATAGGGGCAGGGTGGGCACATGCCTCTTAACATAAAGATTTATAGTTAAATTTCTAATTTTCCCTCCTAACATAAAGATTTATATCAAAATTTGCCTTCTGGACCGTAACTTTTTGGCTCCACCTAGTAGCTACCCTAATTTCTAACAATAAATTTAACGACAAATGAACATAACGTTAATCAATGTTGAGTATCCTTGTAAAAACAGTAATAAGGTGTTGTTTGTTTTTGAATAAAATATCTTTATCGATGTTGGGCATGGTTGCATAGGGGTCTCGGATAGGTGTGCATAGGGCCTTCACTTTTAAAGGGACACATTTTTATTAGTTTTGCATATATCATAATGTTAAACGTATATGAGTAATATAATTCGTTTATGTGCAATTTGTCTTTAGTTTATAAGTGTAATAGGGTCTCTTTATCGAAAACCACAAGACGGCCTTGCATGGTTGCCACGATTTGTACTTATCAGGTCTCTAATCTTGTTTATGCTGTAGTTTAAAAATATAACACGTAAAATGAATAAGCAATTCTCCAAATAAGAATTATACAATAGCCTTTTAACTTTGGAATTCTGATACATTTAAAAAAGATACGAGTATATGACGTATGACCTTTGGGCATGGGTCAGGTCACTCGTGCTTTTGGCAGACGCGATAGAGCACCTCCTTCTGAATACAACAAGATCAAGTCTAGATGGAACTGAATCATATCCGATTGAGCTCAATCCGCATGCATCTTAGTCATGAACATGTTTTTTCTTTTGGTTTTCAACACTTCATATTAGAGAAGAGGTGTAAGGCTGAATACTATTGTCCATGAATGATAAATAATAGATTAAACCGTCGAATCAGAAAAATTGGGTGCTATCATGTACCTTTGTATCGGCTAAGTTCACGAGTTGGAGATAAGCGGACTAGAACTGCTGACATCCGCGCAAGGTAAACCACCGCCTCTCAGGGGTGATGCATCACCTCTACCTTATCCATGGTGCACGGTCCTCCATAGAGATCAACCACTGCCACGCGTGATGATGGAGCTTTTGGCACATTTTTGGTGGTGAACAACACCGAACAAAAACCAAGAGAAAAAAGGTCACGGCTAATTTTTTAGGCCCCACACCCCATTTTAAATATATACAATTAGGAAGAACACCACCGGAGCATTAGTCTAATGGGTGGAGCTCTCGTGCTTGAGTCAATAGACCCGGGTTCGAGTCCCATCATTGGCATTTTGCTTCAGATAGGTACCCGCCTCCGCAAAATCTATGGGCACACTGGAGAGACTTTGTGGAATAAGAGATCGGGGGTCGAGTCTCGGCTCGTCTCACTCCAGGTGGTGCTCCTCTGGGCCAGGAGAGTTGCCGGAGCTATTCCTTGTGGGGTGGACAATGGCTGGTGTCAAAAGGCACACGGGATCAGGGTGTTCCCGCCGATCTACACCTTTTTGTGGAACAATTAGGAAGAACATTGGAATATTTTAATATTATTCTCGCGTTTGATCCGAACCCGCCGCCCCGACCCGATCCGACCCGAAACCCAGCCCAAAACCGGCCCATTTTTCGGCCCAAAACCTGGCCCGTTTTACGATCCAGCTCATTTACCCTAAATTTTACAAAATACCCCCACACTACGTGGCAAATTACGAAAACTACCCTCACTTTAAAAAAGTTACAAAATTCCCCCTCCCCCATAAACGGCTGTTAAGTAACAAGCGTTAGTTTTTTTTAACAACTTACGAAAATAGTCCTTAGGGTCGGTCGTCACTTAACTAACGTTAAGTAACGACCGTCCTCACTTAAAAAAAATACAAAATTCCCACTCCCCCCACTAACGGCTGTTAAGTAACGACCGTTAGTTTTTTTAACAATTTACGAAAATAGTTCGTCGGGTCGGTCGTTACTTAACGAACGTTAACTAGACTGTTATCCTTTACGTCCCGCGGCAAAGCGCGGGTAACCCAACTCATTATTTTTATATACAATTTATCATTCTATTTTTATATATACTCTTATTATCATCTTTAATAAAATGTCACACTTTAAAACCTAAAACCTCAAAATAACGTCAACAACAAAACGTCCAAACACCAAATTCAAATTTCATTCTCGGTCATTCACCACCAGTAAACTTTCGACCCCCATCGTTTGTTTAAGGAACACAATACCAAAACCCACCATTCATACTTCCACAACATAATATGTATCCACCGCAAATGTATCTACCACAACTGTACGATCCGCAAAAGTATCCACCATAAAATATTAACGGTTCTTTACAACAAAATATTGACGGTTCTTCATCACCACCTCCACTTATGTCTCTCATTCATCCATTTAGTGTTGATGATTTGCCTATGTATGAACCTCAATTATCTTCGTCTATGCCTAACATCGTTGGTGAGGACTCCCCCGTCGAAAAAATTATGCCTCTAAAAAAGAAGCCGTAAAAAATACGTCAAAAGAGGACATCTAAAAATGATGATGAACTGTGTAACATTCCATGTACAAGTGAAAAAGAAATTGCATTGTGCAAAGGTTGGGTTCGTACATCCGAAGATATCCCCGAGGTAATACGAAGATTTGGGTGGAGGTTTTAGGTTATGTTGAGCAAACAATCAAGGTATCTGGTGTTTTAACATACGATTCGTTAAACGAGAAATGGAAGGGTTTGCGTCCTAAAGTGGCTCGATTTTGTGGAGTGTACAATAATGTCCGCTGAAGGGCGCATAGTGGAGTCGGAGACGAGGATTATACCCAAATGGCACTTGACGAATATCATGCTGAGTATGGAGTACCTTTTACATTCTTTATGCGCGGAGAATTTTAGAAGATGCTCCAAAATGGAAGAATGTGGTTATTCCAAGATTTGAAGAAGGGAGACAGGAAAAGTTCAAGAAATTTAAGTCATCGGGTCTGAGTTTAACACATCGCACTTAGCAAAGGGTAGTTTGTAATCTCAATCACATGGCTTGAGACGAGGAGGAAAATAGGTACAGGAAGTTCGACCAATGAACAGGGACATAGTGAAGAAGAAAACGTTGGCATCATTTATTCCATCGACATCGTCAGGAAGTGATGAAGCGTCGGCTGGGTTGTTCGTCGACGAATATACAAGTCAAACCAAGCCGTTTATGACGATGAATAAAGCAGACTGCGAAACTTTTTTGATATCAAGAGGCAGGATAACTAAGTGCAACAAAAGAAGTTAGAACTAAAGCAAGAAATGTTCTGTGGAAAACTAGGCCCAGATTTAAGCATGTGCGGGCTGTGCGACAGCACAGGACATCCATTTTCTTAGGGCCCCAAACTCTAGATATGTAACATTAGCATAACCTTAGTTTTTGAAGTTTTTATATGAGTAAATGATGTTTTCTGATGGAATAAACACGTTTTACAACGTTAGAAGTTAGTGATATAAGTTAAAATGGACAAACTGAGTTCATAAGTCGTTAAGTGGAGAAGAATATGCAGGGGCATATTTTGGGGGAATGTTGCAATGTAGGGGATGACACAAAACCTAATAATTTTGTCCTATTGTTGATAGCTTTCAAGCTCAACCCTTATAGTTTAGAGTTTTTACAATTATGGCACTGTTTTGGATTAACTAATAACTATGTTTCAATAAAACTTTATACATATATTTCTAAAAAATAATAAACTGTTTTGGGTTGGCGTACCTGTACGCCAATGTTTTTTCTGTTGGACATCTTCGACGTTTTGAGCCGGTTTCTTCTTTTCAATACTTCTCTCGGACTTGTTGGGTTTCATCAAAAATCCATCCAGAAAGTGAAAACCGGTGGCTCGCTCCGGGATTGTGGGTTTATCTTTGCCGAAGTGAAAACGATCCGTCGCCTTCGTTTCAAAGTTTTCATCCCTTTTGATTCCCTCGCAGTTAAAGTCTCGGGATTTTACCATTTTTTGATGTTATGTAATTCTTTTTGTTGACTATATTGTACTTTAAGTTTCTAGCGTCTTGCTAGACTCTTTTTTATATATATTCCATCTTTGCCGTTAAAAAAAAATAAACCATTTCATATATGTCACATAAAGCTTAATCTTTATGACGTTAAGGATAAGTTTTAAAAAACTTCAATAAAAAAAGATATATCAAGAAATAACAAAGAAAACACAATTTGCTATTGACGTGATTTTGGAATTCATATTTGTCTTTTTTTTCTTTTGTATTGAGCAACAACTTTTAATGATTTTGTAGCACATCTTGTACGGGGGCCTCTAATGTGTTAACGCATAGGGCCTTCAAAATCCACGAGACAGCCTTGTGGAAAACTAGAAGGGGGTTGAATAACTTTATCATTTTCTTATCTTTAAAATTAATCGTTTTAAAAACTTTGATTCGAGTATATGGCAAGATCAATCAATCACAACAAATATATAATTGCAAGACAATAAACATTATATATAAGACAATAATATATAAACAAGAGAGTGAAAGATCAAACCGAGACACAAGGATTTATAGTGGTTCGGCTACAAAGCTCTTCTTCACCCTACTCCACTCAGGCGGAGAAAACAGTATAACGTTGCTTACCATATTTTCCGACTCTAAGCTAAATGTCAAGTTTTTCTCAAGATAGAACCAAACCTTTCACACACGTATTTTCAGGACTAAAATACTAACAGGATCACTTACGTATTTTCAAGACTAAAATACTAACCGGATCACTCACGTATTTTCAAGACTAAAATACTAACCCGATCTAACTAAGGTATATGTATGATGACTATGAAGTTCTTGTACAAAAAGTAATGCAGTTCTGCCTTCACCATAGATCTTAAGATCTATGCTCAAGTCCGAATATGCAATTCTGCCTTCACCATAGATCTTAAGATCAATGTTTAACTCCAATTTAACTCCCTTTGTCCTATTTTTATTGTCCACATTTCTTTTTTGAGATGTCACAATTTAATTGTTCACTACTAAAAATAAATAGGAAATTTTGATCAAGTTTACTATATTACCCTTATTTGAAATTATTATTACAAACTTTAAAGAAGACTTTAATTAATTAGTTAAGGGTAAAACTGTCATTCTGTCAAAAAGTAAGAAAGAGAAAGCAGTAATAAATGCACTTTTCTTAAACTGTGTGTTTTTTGTCGGGGGACAATAATTTTAGGACGGAGGGAGTATTATTTTTAAGTTTTAGGGTTTATTTTGTCATTTTTAGTTCCGCAAGGTTTGAATCCTATTTTTAAGTTTAAGTAGCTTTCTTTCCAAGCTAATTAATTAGTTTAAATAGTTACATTTGTTTAGGGTTTAGAGAAGGTTAATGTGTTGATATTGATAATAAAGCTTTGCTTTAATCGAGTTCCCTATTGGAATTATCGATTCAATTGTTCTTGTAATTCGTATGTTGTTCGGCCGTTAAGATCCGCATCATTTGGTATCAGAGATTTGGTACTAATGGTAGAACGAAATCGTGGAGGACATCTAATTCATAGTTTCTCTGGACGAGGCAACGAACCAGATCCACGTGACGTGAAGATTGCAAGCCTCAAGCAACGAATTCAAGAACTAGAGCGCCGACACGAGAAGACCAGATCTAAGCGGGCATGGGAAACCCTAAATTGGGAAAATACATTTTCATATGTTTATGATCGTGGAAATCATTGTGGAGGCGTTTGGAAGGAAACCTTATGTAGGCTCGGGTTACAAGTTGAGATAACCGAGTGCGTCGGTAAAGTCCCTTCAAACTATCATGGTTCCTTATGTAGTCTTGGGATGAGAGTTTCGAGTTCTGAGTGCGTCGATAAGGCTCCATATTACCCTGGGTTTCATGGTGACCACCATGATGACCCTTTGTTGACAAAGGAAAGCGAATCAGAAACTATTATCTAGGATATAGGGGATGAGGAAGAGGAGTATCCTTTTGTTGACAATTATCTAAATTTTTAAGAGGATGAAAATAATGTGTCATTTTCGGGTGTTGTGTTGGGTGTAGAAGAAGAATCGATGCCGGTTTATGATACCAATATTGAAGATGTGATTGAGGAGGAAGAAAGATTTGTTGGGAAAGGAGGATTTGGTGGGGAAGAAGATGACATCGAAGACGTTGTAGTTGTGGCTAATGATCTTTGCTCTTCAATAATCCAAACTACTTTAAGCGTTGATTTTGAGGAAGACATCAATACAAAATCACATGAGTTGATGTGGTTTGGAAAATGTATTATTATCAAGGTTAGCAAAAGTTCGTTCAAATTTTTGATTGGTAAATAATATCAAAAAGGGTATTTGAAAGCTACACCCATGGTCGGTGAGTTGGGTTTTAAGACTATTAAGGTTCGAGGTCGAGTCATTATAAAGAAAGGGAATGTGATGTAGGGGATACAAATTTGGATGCTACGAGTACAAAGGACGAGTGAGGAAAACTCGAGGACGAGTTTTTTTCAAGTGAGGGAGGATGATGCAGTTCTGCCTTCACCATAGATCTTAAGATCTATGCTCAAGTCCGAATATGCAATTCTGCCTTCACGATAGATCTTAAGATCTATGCTTAACTCCGAATTTTATTATTTTTAAGTTTTAGGGTTTATTTTGTCATTTTTAGTTCTGCAAGGTTTGAGTCCGATTTTTAAGTTTAAGTAGCTTTCTTTCCAAGCTATAATTAGTTTAAATAGTTACATTTGTTTAGGGTTTATCGAAGGTTAATGTTTTGATATTGATAATAAATCTTTGCTTTAATCGAGTTCCTCACTAGAATTATCGATCCAATTGTTCTTTTAATTCGTATGTTGTTCGGCCGTTAAGATCCGCATCACAAAGTATGTAACAAATGTTACGACAACTAAGACTAGATTATAACACTTCGTATCTTCTCGATAACTTGTGTTCTTGACTTGTACTTAGAGTGAGTGGATGATTAAATCACTTTATATGAGATTAAAGAAGTGTAATAATCAAAGAAAAGTGGATTAAAGGTACTGAAAATGTGAAAAGAAAATAATGGAAAAGAGTGGTTTGAAGTGTGAAAAACGAGCTTCTATTTATAGGCAAGAGGAGCCAGGTCCGCGCCAAGACGGTGCGACGGTTCCCTTATCGATAAGGGAACCGTCCCCTATATAAGGGAACCGTCCTACAACGGACAGTTGGTTCTTTATGTCTTTTGTGGTCACTTGCAATCTTGCCATAATCTTTCAAGATTAGGCTTCTAAAAGGCTGAATTCAAAATTTGAATTTATTGGAAAGTTTTTCATTTATTTAAAATAATTTTAATAAAACTTTTAGAGAATGTCTAGTTCATTTGAAAAATGTGTAAAATGTAAAGTGTATGCAAAATATTTCTTTGATCATTACTTAAACTAGTTAAATAATCATTATTCATGCCTTAAGTGATGTTGTGTCGAAGTGGAATTTTACGACTAAAATTTTGTTTACGAAAACTTTTACGTAAGGCGTTTTTACATTTTGTTATTATCAAAACGTTGAGAAACCATAAAATATTAAATAACTTTTTTAAACATTATTTGTATTAACATGTTCGTCTTTCAACAACAAAAACAATGACATGATGACGAATTATCTTATTTGAGCCTCGTTGATCACTTGACTGGAATGCACTTCGAAAGGGTGTTGTAGATAAAACAGACGATCAAAGAGAAGTATAATTTACAATATTAGTTTACGTTTTTTTTATGTGTTTATGTTTTTAATTATAATCCGTAATGTTTTTTTTATTATGAATAAAAGTTTAATTTAACTTTTAGTTAAATTTGTTAAAAAAATGGGTAAAAGGGGTGGGTTTGGGGTGACAATATTGAGTAAAAGGTGAAATGTTGGTTTGGTGACCAAATTGAGTAGTCTAACACTCTAACATGTATTTTGGGTTTGTGAGGTCCCAAGTTGGGTTTCCGCTGTTTATAATTCTTAATCTTTAAAAAAAAAAAACACTAACATGTTATTTTTTCCTACGAAAATGATTATGAAAAAATTAAAAGGTGACATATATGAAGGTTAGTAAATGCAACGAACAAAGAGCCATCACATTCCTTCTTATTTTCTCTCTTCACATACCCACAAACACAACAAAATCATTTTGTTAATTTCTATATCATCAAAAAGATCGAAAAAGAAAAAGAAAAAAAACCCTATTTCACCTCGTTCATTTGTTCATGTTCAGCAAATTAAGAAAGATCATTCTTCTAAATACCACCAAAGACCATGCAATATATTGTTTTTTGTTAACGTTCATTTAAGATACACAATCAAAGGTTAGGTTCCTTTTCATACACAAGTTATATTATTGCATGCATGTCAATCTATTTTTTTTTTTGGGTTGTGTAATATTGACCAAAAAAGTTATATTTTTTTTAGTGTGGGCATGTGTTGTATATGATGTAACTTGTTAATGAGTATTAATCCCTAAGTGTGTTTCATTCTTGTAATCATGAAATGAAAGAAAGATTGTAGCTTAGTGTGTGCTTAAGTTTCTTCTCAATCCTTAGAGCTAAATTGGTTTTCCTTCTTCTTCTTCTTCTTATATACAAATGATCACTCTTTAATACAATGGCAACTTACTTATCCATCTCCGCGTTCCATGTTTGTCATTCTACAAAAAATACAAGCCAATATAGTCATTACCCTTTGCTGGAATGATAAGTATTTGTTATGTTACCAAAGGGTTTGTGTCTCAATGGTACCCATGTTGTGTATGAGAAACTCCCAAATCAAATGGTTTTGGGTTCAAGTCCTACTTAGGACTTGTGAGATTGATTTGTGATGTATATTATAAGATAGTTAGTTGCACTTAAAAAAAGTATTTGTTATGTTAATGTTATACTGCAACATTATTTCTCAAATGTAGCATATCGATATATTTTATTAAAAGTTTGACAACAGAATTTGTACAATCTCCGATGTGGTGGGAGGTATAACATTAGTCCTAATAAAGATGAACCTCTCTGGTCTTGCGATATAAATCACAAATGTATTTGGATTACAATTTTAGTTTCTAAAAGTGGGTTCTCTGATAGAACCATGGATTTGCAAAACGTTGGCTACTTTATGTTGTATTTACCTTTTCGTGTGTTTGAAACAGTGGAACCAACTGTTGGGATGGATATTTAGATACGTAATATCAATTGCATGAAACAATAAAAGATTCGATGAATTGCTGGCATCCATGAGCATTGCTAGGATCTTATCATATGATTCTTGAATTCTGGTTAAAAGAACACGTTTTCCTTTTGGTTTCTCGCAACTCATATGCACTATAGATGATTGATACTAAGTTTTAAGACTTGCAATAATGTATCCCAATCTTCCAGCATACTGTAAACTTAAAAAGCATCAAGATAGGGGTCTGCGATTTTATGCACAATCAAAATTACCAATATAACATTTAGGAGCATGATGTTACTTATACTGTTTT
>BQNB010062190.1:0-36175 GCA_026074375.1 Tanacetum coccineum
TATATCGATCACAAAAATGTGTGAATTGGCGAGAACACCCTGACCCCGGGTGTCTTTTTCGGGCAACTCTCCTGGCCCAGTGGGGCACCAATTGAAGTAGGCAGGAGCCGAGACTCGAACCCTTGACCTTTTATCCACAAAATCTCTCCAATTGGCCTATAAGTTTTTCGGAAGTGGATACCAAAAGCTACAGCCCTTTTGGTATAAATACGTATATGAAATAGGTATCATGAGAAAATGTCAATGAGGTCTACCTTCACCAATGGATCCTCCCCGAGATGGGTAATGCATGGTGTTCTAATAAATTATTAAATATAAAAACTGGTTGTCCAAAAAGATAGTCAAAAAAGAAGTATCAAGTATATCTTACAAAGTTATAAGTCAAAGGTTTTGTGTTTACATCTTAGAAGAAACATGTGTGAGTTATTACAGGAAAAACAGAAAATAATTAAAACTTATTTTGAAGGGCTAAAGCTACAAATGAGCAATATACTTTTGTTTTTGTGTTAATATGAGTAACCTACTTGTTAAAAGATCAATATGAGTAACATACTTTTAAAATTTTACAATATATATCTCCCACTTGACATGATAAATTACACCGTTAGTATTTAATACATAAACAATTGCACCGTTAGTCCTCAATACATAACCCAGTTAGTCTCCAACACATAATCCAGTTAGTGAGAGAAACTCCAAATGACCTGTTATATCACATTTTCACGACTCGGACTCAAAAGAGATTTTATGCAAAACGATATTCCGGACAACTTTTTAGTTTTAGCCGAGACCCGAAACTCGACAGAAAATGACCGAAATGCCCCTGCAAGTTTCTGCACGATCCAAATGACCCGTTATATCACATTTTCACGACTCGAACTCAAAAGAGATTTTATGCAAAACGATATTCCGGACAACTTTTTAGTTTTAGCCGAGACCCGAACCGACACGATAAATGACCGAGGAATATGCCTTGCAGTCGAGCATGTGACTCTTTTTAATAAAAATGCATTTTTATTAAAATGCCCTTGCATGTTTCTGCATTTTTATTAAAATCTGCATTTTTATTAAATCGAGTAATAACGGGTTAAAATCCAAGGTCAAAATCTGCATTTTTATTAAAAAGTGTCAAAGTTCGTGCAGAAACTTGCAGGGGCATTTCGGTCATTTTCTGTCGAGTTTCGGGTCTCGGCTAAAACTAAAAAGTTGTCCGGAATATCGTTTTGCATAAAATCTCTTTTGAGTCCGAGTCGTGAAAATGTGATATAACAGGTCATTTGGATCGTGCAGAAACTTGCAGGGGCATTTCGGTCATTTTCTGTCGAGTTTCGGGTCTCGGCTAAAACTAAAAAGTTGTCCGGAATATCGTTTTGAATAAAATCTCTTTTGAGTCCGAGTCGTGAAAATGTGATATAACAGGTCATTTGGAGTTTCTCTCACTAACTGGGTTATGTGTTGGAGACTAACTGGGTTATGTATTGAGGACTAACGGTGCAATTGTTTATGTATTAAATACTAACGGTGTAATTTATCATGTCAAGTGGTTAGTTATATACTTATATTGGTAAATTTTTAAGTATGTTTCACTATATTTGGTCTTTTAAAATGCAGCTTGGTTACTATTATTAGACAAAACAAAAGTATATTGCTCATTTGTAGCTTTAGCCCTATTTTGAAAGATAGATAGATGTAATTATGTGATTTGCATATTTGAGAAAAGATATGAGATGTGAGGTATATGTTTCAGTTTTTTTCGAACGACAAGATCTCAACAAAGCCATAAGATAGAAAATAGTGTGCAAGCCATTATGGATCTAGGGCCGTTTTTGCTGGGTTATGTGATGTAAGTGCGGCGCGTGGGCGACGCACAGGGCCTCAAAAAAAATTTAAGAAGTCCTCAAAAATTTGTCCGTCTATTAACAAATATGTAAACTTTAGATAACTAAATTTGCATTATATTTTATAACATGACATTTATATATAATTTTCTTTCAGAAATGTTTATTTAAGTAATTTTGCACAGGCCTCAAAATTTCAAAAATTTAAAAAACAATAAAATGGCCATGTCTGGATCTTACGGGGAATTCCAGAATCCGAAGTTGTTTTCTGACGGAAATTAGCGTCGATCACGACTCATATTCAATAACATCAAGCTAGCTCCTTTCCAACAACTAGATTCGAATAGGAGTTTTCTAGTTTGTGTACGTGGTCAAGTGACCCTTGTAACGTTGTTCCATGAAGCATGCATGTAATTATCAGTTCCTAGCAACTTTCTAGATTCTTTTCATATAATGTTTTTGATAAAAGAAATGCTTACACAAGTATAACTATAACTGAGATGTTTTATTTATTTATTTAGTTTTATTTTATTTTTACTTTTTTGAACAACAGCCGGCATCCGTGCGTTGCGACGGCAGGGCCTGTGTGATTATATTTTCCGGCGCGTATCCAGCCGTTTCTCGTTTCCAAAACGTTTCCGGTATGGTAGACGGCACCCCGACGGCGTTTCCATGCAACATAGACGGGTGGTGAGGTGCATATATGAAAGTGTGTTTATTTTTATGGTTTTTGAGTGAGTTTTTTGTTAGATTTATAGATGACGATTGTAGACAATACTATAGATATAGATAAGAGATTTTAATGCAAACAAAGCAATCAACCAAGAAACTAGAGGAATTGATTAAAGCGTATTTTGGTTGGGGTATATTGAGGGGAATTCATGACATTTGCATTTTAATTTCCTCAAAATATTGTGTAAAGTAACACAAATGGAGGAATTTAAAATTTCATGAATTGCCAAAATGGGAAATTTAAATAAATAGAAATTTTTGGCCTTCAAAAGTGAGAATTTTTTTTACTTGGATAATAAAATTTATATACTTTGTTGTTCGAGTGGTTGTGGTGTTCATGGGTTGCTTAGTTTGTTGTTTGTGTTAAATCATTGGGATAGTTGTATTACCGTTTTATTGTCATAAAATATATTAATTAATATTTATATCCATCACATTAGTCGGGTCGGGTTGGTCACGTTCGGTTCGGGTCAAGGTTAAAAATTTCATACCCGAAACCGACCCTATTTGAATTCGGGTTAGTAGGGTTCGTGTCAATTCGGGTCGGGTCAACTCGGGCCGGTTCCGTACGCGTTCGGGTCAACTCGGGTCGGATCCGTTCGGATTTTGTTCAACCCGAATATGAGTAAAACGTAATAAAATTGATTTTTTTATCTTCGTTTATATAGAAAATTAATAAAATTTATTTTAGAAAGATACGTATTTATTTGGGTCAATCGGGTCGACCCGAAACCGAGTTACCAAAAATTTCAACCTGATACCCGACCCTCTTTAGTATTCGGGTTACTTGGGTTGACCCGAATAAATTTTTTTACCCACGTAACCCAACCCGAATAGGCTTTATCAGGGTCGGGTCGGGTTTTTTGGCACCCATATCCGTCCCTCCCTAAAAAAATTGCAATAATAAACAAAATGACAGATTTAAAAAAATTATAAAATTATGTGAACTAAAAATGTGTAGGTATTTTAAATTCCGGAATTTTTAATTCTCAAAAAATTAAACTTCCTAAAATTTTAAATTTCAGAATTTCAAATTAATGAACCAAACGGACGTAAAGGAATTGATTAAAGCGTATTTTGGATGCTTTAGGAAATGGGAGGGACAACGAGTTGGATGATGATTGGTTCATGTCACCAATCATGGTAATTCATTGTGGTCGTCGGTGGCGAGGGATTTTATTTTGAATGGCAAAAGTATTGAAAAAATGAAAATACGATATTAGCAATTACATGGAGCAATGGCCCTTTATTATCTAACATCTTTTCTTAAACTCACAATGTTATAGTGATAAAGATCGACCAAACAAACGAACCTAAAACTGAAAAGCAAACGAAAAGCAAAGTGTCCTATAGTGCAGACTCGATGCTAGACAAAATCACCATCCGATGCAATTCAAACTGTAACAAGGCGAAATCAGTTGAAAACACAACGGGACTAGTCAGATGCTAAACCAAATACGATTGCAAAATCAGGCAGAGCAATCAAATCGGAGTATGAACGAAGAGCAAGATTCACGCTGACAGACAATTTAAGATTCAGCAGACAGACATATTTCAGGCATGAAAGATGCAGACAGTGAAGTAGGCAGACGACCAAACAGAGGTAGACGATAAGAACAGATGCAGACAGGCAAATGTTGATTCGGGCAAACAGATCTAAATAGAGGTAGACGAAGAGCATATTCAGGCAAACATAACAAGACAGATGCAGACCCAAGTAGTATGACAGACAATATCTGATACAGAACTAAGCAAAAGCAGACGAAACAGTAAAATCCGACACAAGCAAAGCCAGACGTAATCAAATGCAGAACAAGGCAGAATCAAGCGAAACCGGGCGAAACCAAAGCATGTTGTTGATGCCGAGATACTACACATAACTACTAAAGACATAGTCGGATTAGTTAAGACTATAACATCACCATCACCAACACCAATACAAAACCAATCTAGCCGACAATAATTCATTATAAACCAAAGCAAGTACCAATACCAATACATGTGTCACTCAATCAATACTTATGCACCTAAACCAAGAGAAGAGTTATATTGGATACCAAAAAAGGTTGGATACCAATGGATTCATCTTCACCACTCATCTAAAAAGAAATCAAAGGTTCAGATTAAAAGAATTTTATTATTTCACCTATTTTATAAAATTTAAATATCTCTTAAACCATTAATCATTAAGCGAAAAAAATATACCATCACGACGAACATTTAATTATCTTTTCATAGATATCCAATTTGATATACTTTCGACAAAAAAAAATTCGTTTTTTTCACCTTTTTTTTCGTTGTAATAATGGCTTGAAATTATCATATTATGATTAAACATAACTTTAAAATTTTTTTTAGGGAACAAAATCTTCGTATAAATATATATGATATAACACTAACAGCGATTTACATGTGATTGTTGTTAGGTGCAAATATTCGATATTAATCTATTACGATCTCTTTTATGTTTTGGTAGTGTACAAACATGTGACTTGTAATACGTAAAGTGCGCAAAGTTAATCGTTAATCACAAATCAATCAATGCATAATTGCATCATCTCTCTCGACGTTTCTCAATGTATGCATCAATGCGGACTTTGGTTTTACACCGACGGTCAATCACATAAGGGATGTATAAACAAGCATCATACTTGTAGGAGGATCAAGAAATATTTTTTTGTCCTTAAACTTTACATTTTTATAAATGTAATAAAATAACTTTTTCAAAACTTAATTAGACAAATTATTTTTGAATTATAAAGAAATGTTTTATGTAGTAATTATTTCAAAATTTAAAATCTGGTTCTTTTCTCCCCAAAACATGTTACACTTTTACCAGACAAGTTTGTCACCACAAAAAGACAAAAACAGGAGCGTCTGTCGGGGCAACCCCCTTAAATACGACGGTCCCCCCGGCGGCCCCCTAATATATCTGGGACCGTCGTTTCCTGACAGACTGTTTTTCAGCTCCTATAAATAGTGGGTCACCTCCAACTATTTTCATAACCCTTTTGCATGATTTTCTTTTAGTTCTTTCTCTCTCTAGATCTCACTAAATCTCTCTAAATCTTTGATCATTCAACTTGGTTAATCTTGTTTAAATGTGATCAAATCTTCTATCATTTCCTCCTTTCCTCAAGTGCAAGAGAAGAACTTCGATCATCTTCAAGATCCGAAGTTATGTAGTCTAGTTAGTCCATTTGTAACATTTGTTACATATAGATCGAGTCCATGTCTTCCAATCTTTAGTAGTGTGTAGATCCAAATGATGTATATATTTGGATGGGTTGATTGTGTGTTGGTTAGTATTTTAGGCCACAAAATACATTTGTGAAGTGGTAGATTGGTTCTAGCTAAGATTAGGACTCGACATCTAGCTTAGTGTCGGAAAATATTGTAAGCGACGCGGTTTATGTGTTTAGGCCATAAAACACAAGGTTTGTTATGTTGGCCATAAAACATAACGGGTTTGGTTGTACCCGAAGAAGGACTCGACATCTAGCTTAGTGTCGAAAAATAATGTAAGCAACGTTATAAGGTTTTCTCCGCCGAAAGGGAGCTTGTTGATTAGTGAAGTAACTCTCGAGTTGGATACTCGAGGAGTGGAGTAGGGCGAAGAGGAGCTTCGTGACCGAACCACTATAAATCACCATGTTCGATTTGCATTTGTTGTTGATACCTTTCTCTTTACTTAAGGTCTCTACATTTTTCGTCTTACCTTTTACACTTGCATCTGCACTTATGATGTGTGTGAATCTGTTATGTATGTTGTGTTAGTCATGGTTGTGTAGCTCTTTGTAGTAGACATTGTGAGTATGGATATATTGGTAGAATATGCACTAGTTATTGTAAATCTATTATCGACACTTCTCATATTACGTCAAACTTGATTGGTGATTTGATACAAAAGATTTAGTCCGAAAACCTCTTCTAGATGTGGTCCTATAAATCAGGCGGCCCCTGATGTATTAGGCAGCCCCCATATATCTATGGGACCACCGGAAGATTTTTATGTAATGTTTTTATTTAAAGTTTTAAATGGAAACTTATTCACCCCCCTCTACGGTTTTCACAATTGCATTAAACTTAAATATCATATATGATTTAACACTAATATCATATACGATTTTTCATGCAAGTTTCAACAACGAAAAAAAGACGAAAAAACAAAAAAACATGAAAAACGTGAAAAAACGAGAAAAAACGAGATTTTTTTTCGTCGAAAGTATATGAAAGTAGATATCGATAGAAAGATAATTTAATGCTCGTCATGATGATATATTTTTTTTCGCTTAACGATTAAAGGTTTGAGAGATATTAACATTTGAAAAAAAAGATGAAAATGATTTTTGGGTTTAATCTTGGCCATTTGATTAAGTTGGAGATGGAGGGTGAAGACTTAGTATCCACAATAAATTTGATATCCAAATGAACTTAAATCCCTAAACCAAAACCAAAGCCAAAGAATATGACAATTCAGAAGCAACAAAGTACATAATTAATGTGACCACAACAAATAAAATCAATACTTTGGACCTTCTATGTTATTGTTTATTCAAATGAGAAAAGTTCATTTGTATATCAGTTTCTCTTCACATACCAAGAGACAAATCATCACCATCTATTTAGGTTTGATATAATGGTAGTAATCTAAGATTTAATTGTTTAACCTATTTTATTGTCTTTTTTTTATTGGGTGAATTGCATATATATCCTTCCAAAGGCATAAAATTACATATATATCCAACCTAAAGTAATAATTGCATATATATCCTTCTTAAACTTTAAAATTGTCATATATATCCAAATAATTATTTTTCATATATTTTAAATTACAAAATACATGTTAATTGTAGTTTTATTATAAAATGACTATTATACCATTTTTCTTTAAAGCTAAAACCTAAGTCAACCAAGGATCTGTAAGATTTATAAAATCGGGTTCATTGAACTTGGGTTAATTCTTTTTTTAAAAATGACACTAACGCAGCCTAGAAATACAACGCTAAAAAAATATGTATAAAATCTCCAATTGGTACTAGATATATAACTTACAAAACTTGTTCAAAAATAATATATTAGTAAAAAAAACCATGAGATGTAAGATTTTGTCATGTTCAATCATAGTTTCAATACAATAAACTAAAATGACCCACGAAGCAAAATTAACCAAACTAACCACAAACATGTTGCAACAAAGAAAGAACATCATGACAGAAACAAGTTGAAACAAAATTGACCAAGTTGCATACAATATTGCAGACCTACCTGTGTGCATACAATCTTTAAAATTGCAGACCCAAAACATAGCTAAGGAAATGAAATAAGTACTGGTTGGAAATGAAATATATTGGCTGAGATACTAAAAGAAAAATTGCAGACCCAAAACTATGGCTACAACATAACAACAACTAAAAGATAAATGGCTAAGGAATATTAAACCGGTGCAAAAGTACTTCAATACAAAATGAACCAATAGTTTGACATTCGAATCAACTATTTTAGCATTCAAACTAACAAAATATTAAGTGTTTTAGCAACTGAACTAACATAATCAATAAGCAACCAGTACGAATTCTAATTCGACCCCATTTCAAAGCCTTCACGAGCTTTTTTATTTTTTCGCCCTCTCCTTTTAGTATTGGATGTTTCACCCAGATTAACACTTTCAGCGGGTGGATTTTTGCATGACTTTTNAGGAGCATTTCTGCAAAGCAAAACTTCGTTAACAATTACATGGCAATATAGATTATAAAATTTTGTTGCTAAATACCACAAGGCCAACCATGTGTGTTCCTGTTGTTTGTTGTTGTTGTTTTGTTCCTGTTGTATGTGGTTTAATTGCTATGTATAAGTTTTTTCAATATATTATATGAATCAATTACTTTATATTCATAATGCATCAAAAAAAGTACTCAATCAACATGCTGTCTATCACTGCACATTTCACGTGATTTACAACATGATTTGACAACACAAAATTTTTAACTGTAACATATAAGACAACTCAATGACAATGCTGTCTATCACTGCACATTTCACGTGATTTACAACATGATTTGACAACACAAATTTTTTAACTGCAACATATAAGACTATTCAATGATAATGCTGTCTATCACTTCAAATTACACGCGATTTACTAAAGTATCTGTCAAGTAATTGACTATAAATAGACACATATTTTAAGCACTCTTACTCACAAACATTTTTATCCTTCACACAACTTATTAATTTTATCTTTTCATTTTCTACCATGGCTAGTAACCCAGAAAACGTTAGGTTAACTGTCCTTATGAAACTACAAGAAGCAATTGATGAAGAAGCTATTTTGGAGGAACAAATTTTAGCCTTGATGCATCGCTTTGCTGATAGGTTTACGGATCGTAGGGTTGAAATTAACAATCTGATGGTTTTGCACGATCACGCACTTGTCGACTATGGCAAGTACGCCCTAGGATGCATGACTGGGGCGGACATGAAAAAATGTGTATACTTGAAAAGCGTCAGGGATGAGTTGCTAAGGAGCATGGAAGAAAAACGTCAATTGATGGCGAACTACAGAGACATGTAAAACCATTATTGCTTAACACCAGTTTGATAACCATGTATGTCGTTGTGTGTTGTTGTTTTTATGTTTTCATATCGTCTAAATAAGGTTGGCCATGTACTCTGGTGATTTTCATGTTGTAATGCTTTTTAATGAATACCTTCAACTTTTATGCTTTCAATTTCAACTTTTATAATTAAAAAAATTTAGATTTAAAATTTGTAAAAAAATTTTAAACATTTTACACATTTTCATAGGTTTAAATTTTTTTCATAGGTTTAAAATTTGTGATTTTAAACATTTTACAAAATGAAAAACTGACACATTTTGCACCATCGTATCTTAGGCATATTAAAACTATTTTTATTAAATCTTTATTCATTAAGTAGAGCTCATCAAAGACTACACAAATGACCAAATAAATTATTTTAAATAAAACATTTGAGTATCCAAATACGTACGCAAACATGCCCGAGATCAATAAACTAAGCATGGCATACCCTAAACCCTAATATTATACCTAACCGGACTCGAAAAAAAAAATTGTTAGTGTCATTTCAAGATAACACATAACCCAAATGGGTACTGCGAAATTTTTCGCTTTTATTATACTAGGAAGATATTTCCACAAACGTTGTTACATAGGCAAATAACACAAAAATATTCTCAACTTATGATATTCTGCAATCAAGATACCTAATTATAAGTTTCTCAATAGAAGGTGGCAAATTTTTTTTTCTATTATGACTTTCCACTATATTTAAGGTTTTTCCTTAATTGTTATGATTTAATGTCACCACCACTATTAAGTACCATCGACATTGTGTCCACCCCATTGCCACCCACCACTGTCATCATCACTACCACCATCCACAATCGTCATCACCAGCCCCAACCAACACCACGTAACCACCAAAACCACCCACCATCGCCATGAACCTTTGATATGAATCTGAATGGGGCTGGTGGGGTTGGGGTGACGACAATGACATGTCTAGTTGAGTGTGATGATGGTGGTGGGTGAGTTTGGTGGTGATAGCGACGATGGATGGTGTTGAGGGTGATGACAGTGGTGGGTGGGTTTGTGTGGTTGGTGTGACAATGGCCGTGTGTGGGTTCGAGGGTGTTGGTGGTGGGTGAGTTTGGTGGTGATAGCGACGATGGGTGGGTTGAGGGTGACACCGTTGGTGGGGTGGTTATATCTGTCGTGGCGACGGTAGGTGAGGTTGGTTGTGTGGGCATGGTGGGTGGTGTTGGGGTGAAAGGCGTTGGTGATAGCAGTGGTGGTTGCGTGGTGGTTGCTGGGAAGTGAAACTTAACGAATAATCGTCAAATATCTAACGAAAAATTTCAAATCGACTTGAAAAAAGATTGTTACCTTTGATTGGAAAAAAAGTAGGTTAGCTTGATTTTTTCAGTAGAATTTTGTACCATTTACCATTTGTCCTGTTAAAAGCATCCACTATTTATTATGGTGCTTTAAAAGAAGGTTTATAATAGGATGAAGAAGTTTATACTTTTGTTAATCATAACGGAAACAAAGTTCATGCTTACATAGAATGAAAAAGCTTTAACATATTCAAACCTCTTCAAAATTTAATACATTTAAAATATGTGTGACTTTACAAAGCTTTAAGAAGTTTAAGAATAGTGAAAATAGGGTTCTCTATATTTATATCTATCTATACTATCTATAATGGGTTTACATCCAATTCTTGAAAGTGAAAACTTAATTTCTATTTAAGGAAATACACAATTATAATTGTCAAGCATTAAACACATAATTGTAGTTGTAATTAAAGTTGACTTGTAATACATGAGACTGAAATAATGATAGGAAAGATAAGAATGATTTGTAAATAATGAAACTGCCAATGTGAAGGAATAGGAAAGTGAAGAGAAGTAAAGAAAGTGTTTGGGGGAGAAAAAAAAAGATTGTAAAAATTTTATTAGTGTTCTTAAGTTGTAAGATAAAAGGAAGAAAAAGTGATGAAAAAAATGATATTTGACAATTATGCCCTCGATCATATATTTAATGGTGGCTCATATTAAAGTAAAAAAGGGGCAATTTCGTCATAAACAAATGTGCCTATTTTGTTTTCTTCACTTTCATCCCAAAAGTGGGATGAATGTTTTTGCACACCATTTCCTTACCTTTACACACTTTTATTTTACCTTCACTTCTAGAAAAAACTTGAGAGCACACCATATTTTTGTTTTTCTATCACTTTAGTTATAACGTCTAGCGGTTAATCAACCGTTAAATATATTTTGTGAAACATATTACTTATTTAATAAATATACATTTGTTATATATATTAAATATGTAATAAACGTATCATATGTGTATTCGTGTGTGCTCTCGATAGGCTCACGTATTTCCGCCGTATAAACGATTACACGTAACGACCACAAACCAACATTTTATACTACGGAAGAACCAATGAGAGGTTCTTGTGCACCCTGGGCACCCCCTCTGTCCGACCGTGATTATGTATACTTATAATTTTACTAAAGCTGATAATGTGACGATTTAACAAAAATATATGATTAACCCTTAATTATTAGAATGCTTGATCTTCTCCTGCTTGGTGATTTTTCTATTGCCTCACGGACAAATATTTTACTTTATTTTGTTCGGGAATGATAGAAACGTATCCAAAAGACTAACACGGAGCTAAAAGTGTCGTATTCAACTATTTATATTTAAGCAAGTGAGTTTCTAGCCTAACAGTTAAGAAATGAGCAAAATTTCTAAAAATCGTGGTCTAGTCATAACGTAAAACAAACCAGAAATAGTATATAAAAAATGACATACGAAAACAAAATAAACTAAAAGTCGTTTAGAACAAATTTAAGAGGAATTACCTTGAATCACTGAGGGAGTCCCATTTAAGGTCTTGATCGTTTTTGTCCTTTATAAATCGCATTGGTGATATCAACATACATGTCTTTCCCTCATTGTTTATCCACAAAAACTGCAAATACGAAAGAGAGAACTTTTTAAACTATGCCGATAATACTTGAAACTACATACGGTCTCTCTGTGGGAAGAATGTGCGTCTCCATCATATCCTAAGTTGAAAAAACCATTTTCTCGTATTTGCTAGGGAGATATTTTAATTTAGGGTCAAAGGCATGAAAATATAACTAACTAGACACTTTTTTTATGTTGTGATGACATTTTTTTTCTATTGTATACGCCACACTTTTGAGTTTTGTCTATTGTGTGTATCTTATGACAAGTTAGTTATATTTTCGTGAGTTGTAACACAAAACCACAAAAACCATTTTATATGTAAAGAATGATGGGAAGAAACACTGAGTTTCAATCAAGTTATAATATGTTCTAGCTTTTCTTCTTCAATATTTCTGGTTCGTTGATTTTTTAACACTATTTTGTATATTCAACTTTATATTATAATTTACTCTATATAATATGGCACCATGCAACTGTTTATACCAAGAATTTTGTTTATTATAACCTAGCAATCTCCTTACTCTCAGGTTTACCCGAATATAAGGGTATGATCTGTTTATATTCTACCTTCCTTATATCATGTTTTGGTGGGATTGGATATCGTTGTTGTTGTTTATTAAACAACTTATGTAGTCCAAATAAACCCCATTTTATTGGCCCCAAAATAACAACAGGTCTAATGCATGCTTCTAGCTATATGAAATATTGATTTCAGAGTTGCGATGACGTTGTGACATCAATTTAGAAATAAGTTCCAAGTAGAATTACAGATTTGATGTATCAAATGTTGTACGAGACGTAAGTCGAAAGGAATTTACCTTATAGTCTCCATCAAAATAAATTCCTCTCTGAAGATAGGAGAATAGTTTTTCTTTGTTAGCATAAACCACATGAGGAATTTTGAACATCTTGATCAAACTATTCACGTCTCTCGGTAGCTTTGTCTTCCAATACCCGTCACTATCATCTTCTACCACCACAATACCTTTAGACTTATTTTCATTCTCAAACCCGTAATCCTCCTATAGAAAAGACAATTTAAATCTCAAATATGATATGTGCTAAATTATGGCAAAGGAAAAGTTCAAAAACGCATAATAAGAAAAGTTTGGTGTACCGGTAATTTAGTTATGTATAAAGAGAGCTATTTGGGATTGCTACTGATGAAACAATCTTTTATACTATAATAAAAGAATTACATTATTTCAGAGTTTTCTATCAAATTGAATCTTATGAATTAAAAAAATTGAACCAATTAGAAAAAGTCAAAATCGTGCGATCTGATTAGTCAGTAAAAAGTCAAAATTGAATCAATTTGGTCAAAATTAAAAAAAAATTATGGAGAAATCTGATGGAGAAAAAAACACATAAAAATATATGTGTCAAATTTTGAAAACAAAAATTTGAAAAAAGAGGAAGTAATTAATAAAACTTCAGTGGTTTAATTTTAAATAACTTATATGGAGTTAAGTGTAAATTTATAAATTTACAAATTTTATTATAACTTTAAAAAATAAACAAATAACCCCTTAAACTTTATACCCCTAAAAGTTTATATTTTAAATACAACTCAAACGCAAACAATTTCTTACTTTTAAAAAGATTTCACATTATTTAATCAGGGATTTTTTTTTTTCCAAATTACCCGAGTACTTTTTAGTGATTTTTCATTGCGGCATAATATCATGTTGTTACACCAATAGAAAAACACCGAATACACATAAATTATAGTAAATAAAGAAAAAGGTTTCTAGCTATTGATGCTGGTTTTCTGGAAAAAATTACATTTCTTTTCTTTTGGTTTCTTTAGTACTAAATTTCTAAACATTGAAATTTATAAAAAATATATATTTCATTAACAGTTTTCTAAAGTAAGTCAAACGGTATCGAATAAACGAGGAGAAAATTAATCTTCTGGCGGCGGATGTTCACTTGAGTCGACTCGAGTACTAAAGGGTGGTTTCGCTGAGATTTGTTGGCTACAATAATCGAGTCCGTCAAAGATAAATCAAAGATAAAACATTTACTATTATCTACTACGTAATAAATAAAAGATTTAATAAATTATATCTTCGTATGATTTCGTTAATAACTCTTACATAACTTCATAATATATCATACTATATTTTATATTATATATCTATCATATATATTATTATTATATAATATATAAATTACTACTATATATTATATAACCATCATGTTTAGCACCGTGCGTGCACTGGGCATTAAAACTAGTTTTTCTTTATATCAGAAAAATATAAACCTTATAGTCCAATTTCTATCAATCTTTTGTAGTAGTGATTCCATGTTAGTAACGTGCGAGACCCACTTATTAAACGTTAATAGGTTTATGATTGCAAGGGACGTAAGTGTCTTTTGTTATTTTATATAAAATTTCACTGCATTATAAATAGCAGAACATCATGGTATTAAGCGCTCCTAAGTTTCTTTTCACGACATATACATGGAAGGTCGTTGCTCCGATCATCGTGCAAGGGCATCTGTATGCGATTAGCTGCAAATTTGGTCAATGGTCGTACGAGCCAATATGTTCCCTTAATTTGATCAATAATTTGTCAAGTGTTGTTTTCTGTGGTTTTTGCCGATATGGCTGATACCGAGTATCATCATCGCTATCAATGAGGCACAACCTCCCACATAAAACTTCGAATAGAACAACACCGAACGAATAGACATCAGATTTTTTGGTCACAAATCCCGTAGAGTAGTATTTTGGTTCACAATAACCTTGTGTCCCACAACCATTTGAAACAATGACACTCATTCCAAAACCTGATACGCTTAACTTGGACAATCCAAGGTCAGATATTTTACCAACCCAATTCTCATCGATCAAAATATTTGAACTTTTTATATCCCTATGGATAATCGTTCGATGAGCACCAACATGACTATGTAGATGATCCAAACCACGAGCTGCATCAGCACAGATCTTGAGTCTTTGTAACCAGGTAAGAGTAGTAGAAGTGGGTTTTCTACTACGCCTTATATACTGATCCAAACTTCCACGCTCTGCATATTCGTAAACAATAGATTTTTCTTTTCCCTCGTCACAATAACCGACAAGAGAGATGAGGTTTGGATGTTGCTGACCAGACAACAACTGAATCTCTGTCAAAAACTCCTTTAAACCTTGTCCGAACTGCTCATTCAACCTCTTTACAGCAACCATGGTCTCTTTTCCCACAAGGAGTTTTCCTTTGAACACACCAATCCGATCACCTCGTCGATGCACGTTTTGAAGTTTTCGTTGCCACTTTCTATCTCGCCAAAAGGTATTCTGAGGTGTTCCCTCTCAATTCTACCATTGACCATTGTATTGTTAATTACTTGATTGTACTATCAACTTAAGGGACAAATTCACAAAAGGGGTAAGTGGGAAAAGAGTTAAATTTTTTTTGTTTGTTTTTGTGATTAGGCATCTGATACAGTAGCTCTCCAATGAACTCTATATCAATTGTTTAAAACATTATAAATTATAGACTTTGTTTATAAAACATAGGGTCAACAAGCCACTAACCAAGCACATTAGACAACATGTGATTTAACTGCAACAAATACTAACATCACATGGGTTCTAGTTATTTGCCATCTTAATGATATTATTCGTATTAACCCTCGTCCATTTTATGTGTCCAAATGGAATCTTTTAAGTCTTTTTTTATAACTTTGACATAAATATGTTTGTTTGTGTGATATATTATTGAACGAAAATTCTACCAACGAAAAAATATATTCAAAACTTATCATTCATATATCTGCATAAGTATCATATAAGTAAGATGAAATCATTAAGGTCAAAGTTGAAGGAAAAACTGACTTTTGAAAGTCAAGTGGACACTTAATGTGGGACGGAGGTAGTATTGAAATCAGTAATAGATCGAGGTGACGACACGAATCATTAAAAAAACTGATGATGGAACGAGGTCTTCTTATCTAAATTATTTAAGGAATGAAGGCG
This sequence comes from Tanacetum coccineum, assembly GCA_026074375.1. Taxonomy (NCBI): domain Eukaryota; kingdom Viridiplantae; phylum Streptophyta; class Magnoliopsida; order Asterales; family Asteraceae; genus Tanacetum; species Tanacetum coccineum. The sequence continues at coordinate 16,086 of BQNB010062190.1, forward strand.
AAGCACTCACTTAGTGCACGCAAGCGTCGCAGCCTAAACTGGACAAAGATATGTACCAATGAGATTCAAACACGAGACATGTTGTAAATTATTCTTAGCGTCAACACTCTGATACCAAGTCAACGTTTAGTTTTAGTCCAGCATCTTAGGTTTCGGATCCTACAAGTACAAAACTATTGATCAAGTGTACTCGAAACCAAGTATATATCAATGTTACTCCTACTTATAGCCTTATAAGATCAATTTGGTGGGAAAAATACTAGTCATATGAAGTAGAAAGTAAAAAAAAAAGGTTCTTCAAATCACAAAGCTTCTACTCTACCTCCTCATGTGCTAAAAGCACAAGAACTTAAATAAATTTTAATGTCAACAATGAGGCAATGACTTATTCAAAGTCAACTGCCTAATTTGGATCTCAACATTAAAATATTGATTAGAGTAATATGTCCATGTGATTGTGCGTATATAGATTCCTATATACATGATCAATTTGGTGGGATAAATACATCTTTTTCCTTCTACATAATGATGTTCCTCTCTTGCTAGGAGACAACAAACTTGAGTGGTCACAACCAACTACCGGATAAGGGAGGGCTTTCCTAATTCAAGTTGTGTGTGACGGTGCGTTTCAAACCCTGTGATGAAAAAAAAACACAAAGTTTTTCTTCTACCTCTTCATGTGCTAAAAGGACAAGTTAAATAATTGTACGTGAATATGAGGATGACTTGCTCAAATATTCACAAGTCAACTGCAGCCTAATTTGGGTCCCAACCTTAATATATTTGTCCATATCATTATGTCAAACCTATATATTCGAAAGAAAAAAAAGAAATGAATGTTATCATCCAAAATACACGCCTCCCTTATTTCTCCTTCATCCAAGAAACTAGAGATCTCAGCCTCCCAAAGAGCTTTCAACCAAACTCATCTCAAATCAAGATTGTGTGGATTTATGACCTAAACACAAATCACCAAAACAAATCACGGTTGTGTGGATTTGTGACCTTAGCACAAATCACCAACACAAATCACTAACAATTGACGAAGAGGTAGAAAGATGGGATCGTGGAAAAAAAATAAACGGAAACGATGGTGGTATAGCAGCGGTGACGGCGGTGTTATGTTGCGCTGTGAAGCGGCGCTTTGATTTATTTGTATTACAGCTAATAACATAAAAAGAAAAAGGTATGTTTGGGATCCCTCCGAATCATCGGCGAGTTTCCAATGACCGGAGGACAACTATTTTTGTGATGAAGGTTAGTGTTTATGGGTTAGGATTTAGGATCGATTAGGTCCTGATACCATGAAGAATGGTGAAACTGTGTGTCCCCATTCATTCATCATTCATTATAATTTATAGAGGCACAAGACTATGTGGATAGACAACTAATTAATGCTTGACAAAAGAATGATTGACTAGATAATGATTGACAACTAATTGATTGACTAATCAATTTGACAATTAATGATTGATTGGATAATGTTTATCTGTCAAGCTAACACTCCCCCGCAGTCCGAGCGACGAAAACGCGAAAGCTCGGACTGGATTTCTCCTCTTTTTCTCCACCTTTACCCCAAAAAACATTATTTCACCCACCACAATTTATTTTGTCGGCCACCAAAAATTTATCATCCAAAATACACGCCTCCCTTATTTCTCCTTCATCCAAGAAACTAGAGATCTCAGCCTCCCAAAGAGCTTTCAACCAAACTCATCTCAAATCAAGATTGTGTGGATTTATGACCTAAGCACAAATCACCAAAACAAATCACGGTTGTGTGGATTTGTGACCTTAGCACAAATCACCAACACAAATCACGGTTGTGTGGATTTGTGACCTTAGCACAAATCACCAACACAAATCACTAACAATTGACGAAGAGGTAGAAAGATGGGATCGTGGAAAAAATAAACAGAAACGGTGGTGGTATAGCAGCGGTGGCGGTGGTGTTATGTTGCGCTGATGAAGAGGCGCTTTGATTTATTTGTATTACAGCTAATGGCATAAAAAGACAAAGGTATGTTTGGGATCCCTCCGAATCATCGGCGAGTTGCCGATAACCGGATGACAACTATTTTTGTGACGAAGGTTAGTGTTTCTGGGTTAATTAGGATTTAGGATCGATTAGGTCCTGATACCATGAAGAACGGTGAATGTTTCTCATCTTATTTCATCAATGCATACAATATATATAGATGTCCATACAATGGGATAAGGCTCATCCAATACGTGTACAACTAGACATATTTAATGTGATTGATAATCAAATCAATCAATTAAGTCCAAATCAAATCTACAAAATACGGGCTAATATGAAGAACTGATGTATTGTTATCTCATCATAGATCCTCCAATGCAAATCATTATATATGGAGAGGAGTCCATACAAGTGGGAAAAGGCTCATCCAATACGTGTACAACTAGCGATATTTAATGTTATGATGATTCACTCACAATTAATCAAAGTCAAGAATCACTGAAACATACGGCTAATAGCTGCTCCATGCAGTCCGGATCGAACAAATCGCGAAAGCTCGGACTGTAGTATTAAGCTAGAAAAGAAAAACAAACAGTTATACGATAAAAGCATAACTTGTTATTGAAAGATCGGAACCGATCTCAAATATGCACAAAACGAGAGCGTCGCATTACGAACAATATTTGTTGAAGAAATCCCCAACAGCGGAACAAATCTTTCAAACTAAAATTCACAAACCGAAAACTTTGTTTTATTACAAAAACCTCAAGTATCTCGAGCCATACGGGATAACCCAAAGTATCTCGAAACATAAAGGATAACCCAAAGTATCCTAATAATCGTGTGGATTTGTGACCTTAGCACAAATCACGAACACAAATAAAAATAAAAATAAAACAAATAAAACAAATATCTGAGGAAATGGTTTGACGAGGTGGCGTAAGGGAAGTGGCTCAACATAGCCACCTCGGTTTGAGGATCAGACCTGCTCTAATATCATGTGAGATGGTGAAACTTTGTGTGTCCTCTTTCATTCATCATTCGTTACAATTTATAGGGGTACAAGACTATGTTGATAGACAACTAATTAATGCTTGACAAGATAATGATTGACGACAACTAATTGATTGACTAATCAATTTGACAACTAATGATTGATTGGATAATGTTAATCTGCCAAGCTAACATATATGTGTTGTGTTGTATATTTCGTGCATGATCCCCTCATCTATATTTATATAGCTATAAACCACCATGCCATACTGCAGATCATGGGTTTAATATCGTACGTAACTGATGAAGTATAGGATATGATCTTTGGCAAGTAGCGGGTTAAATGGTGTAGTCGTGACCTAAGACAACTTCACGATCTTTTATCATGGAGTCATTAAGCCCCCCTTAAACATTGACAAAGGTCTTCTTTGATGTCACTTTTTCTAACTTGTGCCATGGTGGCACAAGTTTATTAGCATTAAATGAAGACATTTGTTTTCTTAAATAGTATTATTTCTATGTAAAATAATGATAAATATGGTAAATATTATAAATTTAGAAAAGTATTAACTTCAAGTGACATGTAAATATGGAATTTTTAGTTTATTTAATGCTCTTAAACTTATCCCACTATGACATAAGTTAGAAAAACCTATAAATAAATAATTGAGCATTTCAGTTATTTTAATTCGTTTATGTTAGTGTAATGTAATATCTAAATTAACAAACAAACACGAACAACCTCATTTCATAATGAACAAACATGAAAAAAAATCCGCTCGTTTAAGCATTCATTTCCGTTCAATTGTCTGGTTAAAATAAAACAAGTGAACATGAACAAGACTCCTTTCATGTTCGTTCCATTCGTTTATGGCCGTAGTTACATGATCGTAAATCTGCTATGTGGTTCAGCTTTTTTCTCTGAGTTGTGTAATGATGAAAACTAATCAATTTAGCATCTAACTTATGTTAAAAATTGTTACTAGTCGTCTTAAATATAATCGACAATTCGTTTTCATTTTCGATCATTTTAATTGATTTATTGTAGTACCCACAATATAACTCGAATTAAAACAAAAATACCATCATCATCATCATCCTAATTGAAACAATATCCACATCTAAGAGGCGAGAACTAAACAACAGGTCTTGAAGATAACAAACACGATATGGGTTCAAATTAAAGCCAACACCTCAAGAACAATTCACAAAAGAAACACATTAATTAAACACAACCAACACATTTTGAGATATGGCAAACATACTTGAGCGAGACTGTATGTACGTGCATATGTCTGTAAAGAAAATTGTTTTAAAATTTTGATCTTTTAACACTAAGTACATACCTTTTTATAAATTCCTGGATTGATCCGCCTTGCAAACCTCTATATATGGCCTAAACTCGATGCCCTCTATAATCATCCCGATTACCTTGCTATACTCTATTGGTGCTAACGTTATCCGGAGATGGCAACCATTTTTCTGATCTTGTAGCTTGTTCGTTGGTTTGAACAACATGGCCTCCATCCAACCATCCTTCCTTTCTTCAATCCTAGTATACCCCCATAGTATCTTAGATCCGATCTATCCTTTTTCACACTAATCTTCTTCTGCTTTCAGGTAAATTTTGATGAGAGTCTCATCCATAATCCATTCTAGCATGATTGTGGGTATATTCATCGGATACATACTCAAATATGATATCATTCCACCCATAGAAATTCCATCCAACTCGCACTCTGTTCTAAACAAAAGAGTATTACCTGGTACACTGTGATTGTCTCTAAGTTTGAGCAAAAGATAGCATGCATATGTATACTGTGGTGAAAACATAACTGACTGAAGGGTCGTTCCGAACACAAAATATCTATAATTCCCAAGTTTTTTCACCAAACTGAAGCTGTTGACAAAGAAAATCAGATCAGTTGGAATTCTTGAAGCGAATAAAGACTGTTATCTTAATTACAATATAAATGTAACATCTGTAGTTAAGGTTTAGGTATTGAGAACCTTGATTCTGATAGAGGTACGGTTTCTAAAGTTTCTAGATAACCCGGGTCTTTGCGCAACAAATGAGCTGGTTGTACTGAACATATCCCACAGGTTGGTTTGGACACTGAAAACCACTGTTAACCAAATAAAGATTTCAAATGTTAAAAGATTATGAATATTACATGTTTGTTTCTCAGGAAATCTATCGAAAACAAATTATGTATCAACTAATATGTTTACCCACAATAATTAATTAACCGAGGTTGACCTGTATCAGCAGAAAACCGTGACAAAAATTAGGTAGAGCACTTTTTGGAGCGTAGGTCCAAAGGCTTTGTCTGACATCTCGATATAGCGTTTATAATTGATATGGGTAAACTTTTTCTCCCAGTATTCATCGTCATCTATATCATCATCATCATTATCATCGTCATCCTCATCCTCATCATCATCATCGTCGTCGTCGTCATCGTCGTCTAAGAGACTTATAAATCCTTCATGCTGCATGCGAAATTATAGTTAAAATGCATAATAATCCTTTAATAATGTAACCAACAGCTAGGCTCATATTCAACTGTGAACAACCTTAATGTAGTGTTTGTTTGTACATATAAGGAGTTTAAATAAGGTATGAGTATTCAAAAAGAAAAAATAAAATCAAAAAACATATACCAGATGTTTAAATGTTTTTTAAACATAAAATTAATTTCAAAGATGAGAAAAGTGAGACAGGTTGTTGTGAAGAACAAATAAGTCAGTCCTAATACACAAATTTAAAAATCAGATTCTATTAGCCGGTATGTATTAATGCTTTGCTAGGAGCTTCTTCATACGGTGAAAGTGTATTTATTATTGCTTCTTTGCACAGGGGGGGGGGGGAGGAGGGGTGTGGGGGGAGGGGGGGGGGGGGGGGGTCGGGTGGGGGGGGGGGGGGGGGGTGGTGTTGTTTTGGGGGTTTATTGCCAGAAAGAATCATTTTCTCAACCGGTCATCATAAAATGCCATAGATTCACACCGGAGCATACTAGAACTGAATAAGTATGTTGGAACTAGTAAACAGAGATAATGCAATGAAATTAAAAATGATGGATGAAGCAATATTACATAATTTGCGATGTTTTTAAGATTTAAAAGGATATATACTGTCCATTCCCTTGGGTAAATATAAAAAGTATAAATCCATATATGTATGGGTCGATCCATATTAATATATGGAAAGGACTAAAGTTTGACAAATTTTAAACTTAGAGACAGGATAATTACAAGAAATCCTAGTTATGGTAAGATTTTCATAAAGGACGATAAATGGCAAAAACGTCCCTATTGTTTAGCACCCACATTACATTTCTCCAAAGAGTTTGAAAGTGCAAAAATCATCCCAAAATCAAACTATTTTGCAAAAAATCGTACCTGGTTAACGACGAAACATGCAATTTGGCTAAACCTTAGACAAACATCAAATTGCTCAAACTATGTGGGACGATTTTTGCACTTTCACTAAACCTTAGGGACGATTTTTGCACTTTTAAACTATTTAGGACGAAACTTTGCAATTTGGCAAACTTTAGGGACGTATTTGTTATGCAATCTTACCTCTAAAGGAGCCTATAAATACAAAGCAGCCAAGGGATTTCTAACTCTTCATAACCATATAAACCACCACCTCCCCCTCTCATCCATCATCCCGAAGTTGACCCAAACCCTTAGAGTTTAGGTCGATTGACTTTGAATTCGATTAGGGTTCCCATCGAGCTTAAGTGTTTGATCTGTTTTCCAACTTACGTAGGATCTAGTCCTAGTTCTACCAGTACACGCAACCAATACTATGATGTCTTCCCCCCCAAAAAAAAATTAAAAAAACCCCCCTTTTAAAAAGAAGTCAATCCGGTACGAGAAAAGAAAACGAAGAAGGTGAGAGAGCGTGAGCAGTAAGCGGAGGCCACAAGTGGACCGAACATGAACACATTTTTGTCGGAGGGGCCAAAAATAGAAGATACAATTTAGGGGGCCAAACTATAAAACCTTAATAATTTTGCAATACTTAATGACTAACATTTAACATGAGTAAATGTACTTGAGTAGGTAAATTTATGGGGGGCCACAACCCCCCATGGACCTTATGAAAGTTTCCGTCCCTGAGTCTGTTTGCCTCTTTGATGGTTGTGCGGGTGGGCGACCGCACAGAGCCTCAAAAATCTTAGGGGGCCCAAAATTTGTTCCCTTAACAATATGTTAAACGTTTAAATAACTATTTTGCATTATATATTATAAACAATGACATTTTATATATAACATTTCTTCTCTAAAAGTCTCATTATGTAATTTCGCCCAAGGCCCTCAAAAATTTTAAAATTTTAAAGACGCCTTGTGCATAGGCTTACATCTTGCAGGAACAAGTCTGTCTTATCTTAACACTCTTATTATGTGTCTTATATTAACACTCTTGTTATGTGTTTTATATCAAGTTACATATATTTTTATATTTTTCGCTATGCATATTTTTCTAACCCTGGACTTTACCAATACCCTACAGTTGTAGCCGTCTAGATGGTAGAGATGGATCCTAAAAGTGGTAGGCGTTCTCTTATTTCTTAATGAAATTATGAGGGATATTATATTAGTGCTATGGATAAAGGCGTTCTCTTATTTCTTAATGAAGTTATTTCATGGGAGAATGATTTTTAGCATTGAAGTTTGTTAAAATGAAGGGTGTATGACTGTATGGGAGATGAAAAGGGTATTTTTGTCATTTTACTTGTTTGGAAACGCATTTAACAACAAGATAAACTAAGTTAACAAAGTTGGAGTGGATTTGTAACACATACAAACCACAATGATATGAACAAAAAAAACGACGACTATTAATGTATAACCGACAAACAACATTAACCATTTATGTAATTAACTCTAAAATTAGTTGGAGTAAATAGTGGTTTAACATCTTAATTTTTACTCAATTTATGATTTAACCACTTAACTTGTTTTTGCAAAGTTTTTATCTTTAACTTTGTTTGACTATCTATTTAGACCATTTAACTTTGTTTTACCATTTGATTAAACCATGTTAGTTTAATACCCTTTTAATTAGAGCACTTAACTAATTTGTCAACGTTTTTTTTTTCAACTTAAAAGATCTATTATTAAGTCATTAACATCAAGGATGTTCACAGATCGGGTACATTAGGTAGTGAAATGATCAATAACCATCTTCACATGACATATACCAACCCAAACACGACTTAAAGCTTTGAATTAAATGGTTATAGACAATTAAATATATTTAGTAGTATAAACCTTTAAAGTTAAGTGGTTTGTTTAAACATTTTAACAAAATGTTTAGAGTTGAGGACAAATAGAATTAAGTGGTTAAATTAAATGGTAACACAATAGAAAGACCTCGTATTTGTTCAACAAAGAGATACTTACCATCTTTACCGGTTGAAATTCAATTCCTTGAATCCAGAACTTATCCGTTGGATGCCTTGCTATGGTAACTATCCTATAACATGTCAAATTCAGCATTGGGCACATGATTCCAAAAACGCCACATTTTGATCCTGCTCCAGTTGTCAATTTGTCGTTGTGCAACGTGTGTAGAGCATACAATCAAATCATTTGTTTTCCATTTTATTTTGATCAAACTTGCCGGTTCGGTCTGAAGAAATTTGAAGACCAAACTAGGCTTCATACATGGTCCCAAGAGATAACATGCTGGTCTTTATTCGAAATTTGACATTATGTAATTTCTGAGAATAGTGGCTACAACCTAAATTGTAATTTTATATGTATAAACGATATCAGTTTAAAGATTAAGATAACGTAAACATTTATCATGAACTTATATATATATTCATAAAATCTTATAATATTTTGAAACTTTTATATTCTAGTCAAACTAGCTTTAAATAATGAGTTGATTAGTAAATTAACAACTGTTTTGAAAAACGGAGCTCAATAATGACCGGGTGATCGACGTCCAGGTGTCACAGCTGTTACCGTTCAACCGGTTGGCCCGCGATTAGATGTCAACCCGTTTGACAAAAAAAATAAAAAATTAATAAATTTGCACAATATACAATATATTAAATATATTAAATTTTTGAAATACACTTTTATATTTAGCTAAAAACGTTTTGATACCAATATAAAATTGTAACAAAACTATGATTAAAACTTCTTCATTTATGAATTTTAAATATATAAAGATGATTTGATTGTCATACTTGTTTTCTTGGAAAGAAATATGAAAAATTGGATTTCAAGAACTCTTTATTAAATGATTACCTTGCGAGGATGATATGTAATCAAATGAGGTTTTTATGAATCCAATATATAATCTTTGCAAGTATATATATATATGCAAGAATCCAAGTGTGGATTAAAAGCACGCATCTAATGAGCATAATCTTAAGTTTAATTATTAAATCAATCACTTGTTAGATTTGTTTTTTGATTATAAAAAAGATAGCTCATGAGTACATCTGAAAGCTAGTGGGAGTATTTTGTTTTATTCTTCTAAAATTGAATATGTTGTTGGACATATTAGAAACAATTTTTCATCTAAGTAAGATTTTATCCCTTAGATTAAAATAGAGTTTCTTGTAAGAATTTTAGGAAATGAAACATGCAACCTTGGTATAAGATGTTTGTTAGCCTTAATTATATTAAGTCAAACAAGAATGTTATCAGTCTTAGAAAGTCAAACTAGGTCTTGTATTGTAATAGGCTAGTCAAGTTCAACGGGCTTGGATTGTAATCTAATATTGTTCGTGTTTCGGGCTCAAAGCCCAAGTTATGCTAAGCCCGGCCTATGTTACAAGCCCTTTCGCCACATAGCAAGGCATGGGTATAAATAGAACCCTCTCCACACATGGAGAGGGTGTTGGTTACATTTTCTCACACATTTATAACTCACCATTCTCTCTAATCTAGTTGTTTCTCTCTCTAAGATTTCTTCTTATTTCTTGCTTATTGGTGCTTATTAATAAGTTGTGTTTGGATTATATCATGGGATAACATGTGGTATCACTCGCCAAGGGGTGTGTAGTGTTTGTTTTGTGTGAAATTCGTGGGTTAGTTGGTTATATTTTTTTTTGGTTCGAAAAAAGCAAGAAAAAAATCAACTTTGATCTTTGTTTCGTGGTTAAAAGTGTTAAAGACTTGTACTTTTGGGCTTAGATCAATTCCTTGCATCATTACTAGGTAGTTTTAACATCATTTCGTAGCTTACAAGAAAGTTTGAAGATTTTTTCTTGGCTGCGTTTTGCCTATCTGAAGGGGTGTTCGTCGTTGCGTTTTGATCAGACTCGTTGCGTTTTGATTAGATTCGTTGCGTTTTGATCAGAGTCATTGCGTTTTGATTAGATTCGTTGCGTTTTGATCAGAGTCATTGCGTTTTGATCAGATTCGTTGCGTTTTGCTCAAGTCGTTGCGTTTTGTCACAAGTTGAAGACCCTCACTGCGTTTTGACTAAGAGAAACTCTGCCCAATTAATTTCTTGATTGCGTTTTGCCTTAAGAGTTGATTGCGTTTTGATTATATTCGTTGCGTTTTGCTCAAATGTTGCGTTTTGACCAAGAAGTGTTGCGTTTTGATCATACTCGTTGCGTTTTGATCATACTCGTTGCGTTTTGATCATACTAGTTGCGTTTTGATTAGACTCGTTGCGTTTTGATCATACTCGTTGCGTTTTGATCATACTAGTTGCGTTTTGATTAGACTCGTTGCGTTTTGATCAAAAAGTCACTGCGTTTTGCTCTTAAGTTTTATCTACAAGTTGAGATTTGATCCTGCGTTTTGTCCATTGAAAACCTATGTTTTGAAACCCTAATCTCCCGAAAAAAATTTCACGCCTCAGGTGGTATTTGACCGAATTTGGGAATCTATTAATCACCGTTTAATCAAAACATAACATCAAGACAAACAAACTTCAAGGACTAATTACAAGGACTTTGGACTTTAATTCGGACTAAAAGGACAATTACTCAACACAACAAACACAACCAATCAAACCAACAATCAACTTAATCATACTTGAAATGTCAATTAATTATTCATTCACGGTTTCTTCTTGATTTTGTAAAATCCCGCGAAAGATACGATTCTTTTCTCGGTTTTAATCAAAGATTTGTAAAATCCCGTGAACGTTAATTCATTTAAAACCACAATCAATCACTTCATAACACTTAAGATCCGATATCCATTTACAACAACTTCATCAAAATGTCAAATTCAAATACCAATTTGCAAACTCAATCATCAAATGCTCTTCATAATGCTATCATGGAAGCGGGTAGCAAAGATCGTCCACCAATGTTGGCACCGGGTAATTACGTTCAGTGGAAATCCAGAATCAAGAGATACATTGACACCAAACCTAACAGTGAACTCATCCACCATTGTCTCCAAAATCCACCATACACGTATCAATGGGCTGAGAAAACAGTTCCAGTTGCTGAAGGTAGTTCTGAAACAACTACAGAGAGGTATATGGAGAACTATAAGAATGTTTCACAAGACATACGAGATCAACTGAATGCTGAAGCTGAAGCCGTTCAGATCATTCTCACAGGGATAGATAACGATATCTACTCCACAGTTGATGCTTGTCCGAATGCATGTGAAATGTGGAAAGCCATTGAAAGGTTGAAACAAGGTGAATCAATCAATGTTCAAGATCTTGAAACCAATTTATATTGGGAGTTTGGAAAATTCACATCACGGGATGGTGAATCACTTGAATCGTATTACTCACGGTTTTACAAGATGATGAATGAGCTTGTCCGAAATCAGTGTCACGTTACTAATCATCAAGTGAATGTCCAGTTCTTACTTCAACTACAACCAGAATGGCAAAGGTTTGTGACACTTGTTAAGCAGAGTCAAGAGCTGAAGACTGTCTCCTATCACAAGCTTTATGACATTCTGAAGCAACACCAGAATGAAGTCAATGAGATAAGAGCTGAAAGACTAGCACGTACTGCTAATCCACTTGCACTTGTTGCTCAACAACAACCAGTTTACCATCATCAAAACCATCCTACTCAAAACACTCAATATTCCTCCACCAGATCGCAACAGTCTACCAGAAACAGAGGAAAAGCAATTGTTACCTCTTCTGCTCCTACTTATGATCCAGAACCTGCTACGGTTACTGAAGATGAGGAAATGTCAAAGGAAAAGGAGATTGACAAACTCATGGCTTTAATTTCTCTCTCGTTCAAGAAAATCTACAAACCTACCAACAACAACCTTCGAACTTCATCAAACACCAGTCGAGCTAATCAAGATAATTCTCCAAGAATCAACAGAGGAACTGGGTATGATAATCAGAGGGCAGTAAAATCCTAATTAAGACATGTTTGATGCCTCTTGCCATAAAGACACAAAATGATAGTTTCACATTTGTTCATGAACTTAAGAAAAAAATGCATACTGATTTAAAGTACGTTGAATCCCTTGAAAAAGAAATTGACAAACTTGAATATAATAAAGTAGAATTTTCAAACATGTATGATATACTTTTGCAAGAATGTGTGTCTAATGATGTTATGTGTTCTTATTTGCACTCGTTATCTGATTTTGAGGTTCATGCTGAATTGCAATGCATATATGTTCATAAAGTGAAAGAATGTGAATGTCTTGCACAAAAGTTTTCTAAACAAACTGAATCTGTTAGTAAAGAAGTTTATACCGAGCTTTTACGAAGTTTTGCTAAATTAGAAAAACACTCGATTTCTCTTGAACTTGCTTTACAACAATGTAAAGAACAAATGAAAAATGACAAAGTTTGCAAAGAAATGGCATCAAATGTATTTAAAAAAGAACGTGAACAATATCATGAAATACAAGATTCGAAAGCTCAATTGCAAGACAAGAACATTGCTATAAGTGATCTAAAGAAACTCATTGAGAAATGCAAAGGAAAGTCCGTGGAAACTAAGTTTGATAAACCATCTATTATTCGACAACCAAATGCTCAAAGGATTCTAAAACCATCAGTTTTAGGCAAACCGACTCCTTTTTTCAGACTCTCTTGAGTGGAAAAGTTTTTCAACGACAAAGTTGGTTCCCAAAACTAATGTGTCAGAGGGTTTATCAAAACTAGTCACTACACAGATTTTGCCTCAAATTGCAAGGCAAGCTGTAAGAAACACAAATGTGATTAAACCATGCATGTATCGAATTGACACTAAGACAACACAAACTAGAGCACCTTAGTTGCCTTAGACTTTTATGAATACTAATCCTCACGTGTCTACCTATACAAGAGTAATTCACAAAATTAATGTTAGCAGACCACAGCTTAGGAGCACTCAAATGACAGATAAGGTCATGCTAAACAATAGTCAAGTGAAGTTTAAGAAGACTGAAGTATAAGATCACCATGTGAGTTCTAGTATCTCTAATAAAAAAAAGTCTGTAACTGCATGTAATGACAGTTTAAAATCCAAAACTTCAAATGTTAATGTTGTTTGTACTACTTGTGGAAAATGTGTGTTTAATTCAAATCATGATGCTTGTGTTTCTAAATTCTTGAATGACATAAATGCTAGAACTAAGAAGCCTAAAGTAGTGCCTATTAGTACTAGACAACCTAAAAGTCAAGCGAACAAATCTGTTTCAACACCCCTTAAGAAAACAATTGCATCAGAATCCATTATCCATAAATCCAAGAGTTACTATAGGATGCTGTATGAGAAAACTAGTAAGGCATGGAAATGGTAGATAGAACAATAATGCCCATCAGGATATAAATGGGTTCCTAAGACAAAAATGAAATGGGTGCCTAAATTTAGGAATGAAAATATGGAATAAAGAGTTAGTTTTGTTATAGATAATGCATCTAGGATAACTAACGTCTTGAAAATCACAAATACTTTAGGATCCAAGTTGTCAAGTATTACATCGTCCTTTAATTCTCTTGTAGATTGTTCAACTCATCCTATTTCTTCTTGTTGCGTTTTGACTTCCTTCTTGTTGCGTTTTGACTCATTGCGTTTTGAGACTGGTTGCGTTTTGACTCGTTGCGTTTTGACTCGTTGCGTTTTGACATCGTTCGTTTTGACTCATTGCGTTTTGACATTGGTTCGTTTTGGTTCACTTGCCGATTGATTACAGGTTGCGTTTTGAAGACATCATTGCGTTTTGACTAAACGTATCTCTGCCATGTTTTATTCATTGCGTTTTGATAAAGATAGTTGCGTTTTGATTAGTGGTTTCATTGCGTTTTGACCATGGAAAACCCATGTTTTGAAACCCTAATTTCCCAAAAAAATTCGATCCGCGCATCAGGTGGGCATGTGACCGACTTTGGGATATGATCCGAATTGGGAATAATATAATCAACACAATAACAACACACAAACACCACAATCAAGAACCAAGACTCATAAAACACAATCAACCATAACAACACACCATCACAAACAACACACTCATCCCAAAACGATCCTGAAAAAGATTCACTAAATGGACTAAATGTGCTAGAGATTTGACTACGATGAACAAGTTGTTCACGGAGTTAATTTGGTATCCCCTTATTTGCAATTGAAGTGATTTTCATAAAGGCACGTCTACTTATTCATCATCGTGCCTTTCCTCTTCTATTTTCCTATCGATTGAATGACTTGCTGAAACGTATACAATAGATGATTAAGACTTTGAATTATCTAGTTTCCAGGGTCAAGGGGGTTGGATGAAGACCTGGATAACTTATCACTTATAGTATTTACGTTGTTAGTACATCAGTGTTCACACGCAGATGTCGAGGTGGAATAAATTCAAGAGGTGTTGAACTTCTTATACTTTTGATGATGGGAATAAGACTTAGAGATTTTTTTCTGCACCGTTCTCAATCAACAATAGTGCAATGATAAAGTAACAAATTTGGGGATTTTAAACTTCAGTTTTCAAGTTTGAAATATCGGGTTTACTTCACCATGTGATCAACTGACAAGCAGCCTATAGAATACGAGTAGAAAGTTTAGCAGATAGTTTAAGGTTGAGATGTAAGTCAGCACTTCTCACGGGTATTTTTAGTGCTATTCCCAAGACAAAGATACTTCACAGTCTAAGCAAGAATCTCAAAGAGTTCTTCGATGACATCATTCACAATACCTGATTATACCAAGTGTTCTTGATACATGCTTCATCTCCCTCTACGGTTTCCTGAAGTCAAGAAGGGTAATTGATTCTTTGTTTATCAAGATTTGTGCTTATGACTATAATTCTCAAAAAAGTATATGGACGTACAACGACAATGATGCTCCGAGAGATTCGCAACCATCAAGGGTGGGAAAATGTGTACATCCGGGACTAAATTGACTTTTGATGTTACCAAGTCAACTTTCAGTGGGAAGTAGTGTGTATACTGACTTCATAAGAATGGTTTGTTGAAGTATTTTGCAAACATGAGAAGAACGATGTGCTGATTCTCGCAAGCACCCCCGAACGAATATTCACCAAGCCCTGATGACAAGAAGCAGTGGTCGTTGGTGTGGTTTGACTTCTACAAAATTCCGCTGTGCACTTTGATGACAAGTAGAAGATTGTTCAAGCTACATCAATGTTTTAGAATCTGCTTAAGATAGGGATGTTGGTTTGGGGGGGAGCTGATTCAGAAACTTCGCCAAAAAGGAGTCTATGAAGAAAGCTTTTCAAGACATCTGCAGTTATTGGGGGAAGTTAATCCGTTCATGCATACTACATGTTCAGTACAAGTAAAGACAAAGAATATCAAGCTGGAATACAAGTTTCAATACAAGAGAACTCAGAAGACATTTTCAGCTTTGGAAAGTGCTTGAGTGGCGAGGACTTGAAGATGGAAAAACCGTTATCATTCAAATATTGTATTTTAGATGTTGGGACCTCTCTTTTGTAAAAACTCTGATGAAATAATAAATGGTAACTTATTTTCAAAAACGACTCTTTTGATTCGTTTTCTATGATTATGATTGTTGTACCTTTGAAGTAATATCTCAGATTAGCTTCCGCTGCTATATGTAAAAATGGGGGTGTTACAGATTGAAATCAAACGATTTCGGATATGAAAAAGGAGCTTTGTGCACATCAAGAAACCATCTCCATAATGTTACATGCAAAAGAGGCTCAGACAAAGCTTTACAAAACTCGTAAAGACAAAGAACTTGATAAAGTCATTGCTTTAGAAAACAAAGTCAAGGTTTTCAATGATATTGTATATAAAACCGGTCAAACTGTTCAAACAATGAATATGCTTAATCGTAATTGTAAAACGAGTTTTGCAAAACCTGAGTTCCTCAAGAAAGCTCAAAGAGTGAATCCTCGTTTGTATGATATAGGTTGCTATAATGATAATCTTGCGTTAATGTTAGCCCCTGATTCTGACGAAACGATTCGTCTTGACAAAGAACGTCAATCAAAATTAAGCGATTTAATCAGACCGTTTGATTATGATCAGTTGAATAACCTTTATGATTTGTTCGTTCCACAACGGGAAAAGTCGGTTGAACAACACTATTTTTCAAAAACATCAAAGATGAGTCATACATCTTCTAATAAGGAATTTTCCAAAGAGTCTTTTCGTAAACAAACAACTTTGTTAGAAAAACGAATGGATGAATCCATTCCTTGGGATCAAAAGTGTAAAAGCTCTAAAGAACTTTTCAAGATTAAAAAGAGTGTTGACACGATTTTTGATGGAGTGGAACGTTGCAAACAAACAATCGCCAAAAGAACATATTTTGGTAACATCGATCCTTTCATTCAAAACACAATAGAAGGAAATTTTGGCCCCCAAATTAGCAAACTTAATGCGGACTTAGAACAATTTCACTTGTGTTTGAAAGAGGAAATGGTTGCTGATTTGAGATACTTTAATTCTCTTGAAAATGAAGTAGACACTCTCAAATCTCAACTGGAAACTCAAGAAACACAGTTTTGAATGAAATCGACCGACTTTCAAGGGAATATATCTATGCTGATCACTTGAATGCAATACTTGGAGTGTACACTGATTTGGATGAAGTTACTAATTTTCAATGTGATTACTTAGAAACCTGGGAAAAATGTGAACATCTTGAAAAAGAGCTTGTGTTGTGGGTTCGGCTTAGGAACATCGTGAACATTTCATAAAAACTTAATGGCTTGGCTTAGGAACGTATATACTAACTAAATTAACGTGTGCATGCATTATATATAAACATAAAAGGGTACTGAACAAACTCGTTTTGTTTTGCTAGGGGTTGAAATCCTACAACGCACCACAATGGACGTCTAAGTCCACTGTTGGGCCACGAAGCCCATAAATAGGATAAACAAGTTTATAGGTTGGCTTAGGTATAACTTAAAGGGGCTTAATAGTAGCATAAGGTGCTTAACAAAACCCTAACTAAACCCTAAAACCGCTAATAAGCCTAACGGATCACGTTGGGCCAAACAGTCCATTAGCGGACGATAATGGGCCTACAGTCTGAAGATTAAGGCCCACAGCTTAATAATAAGCTCGCTCGAGCTTATTGAAGGGTTATGAGGCTTATTAGACTTGTTGGATAGTAACACATGCACGAAAAACCTTAACGAGCCACTAATGGGCTCCTTAAACCCAAACCGGCCCAACAGGTCATATCGTGAGTCCAAAGCCTTTTAAATAAGCTCTTTGAGCTTATTAAGAAGTTTAGTATGCTTATAGGGCTTATTATAGTCCTCGGGTGCTATTGGACTTTAAAGGAACAAGCCCAAAGGCTCAAAATGCATACCGGGTCCATAATGGGCCTAAAAAGACCATTAACGAGTGTGACAGCTTATTAAATAAGCCCCACATTTAAAAATAGCTTAATTGAAATCTTGAGTGTTTAATAAAAATAGAAAGTAAGTTGGTTCATGCAGTGAAACCCTATTGGACCCTTAAAAATGTTTCGGGTTATGATTGATGGGCTAACGAGCCCAACAAACTCAAATAAGCTCAAATAAGCTCATCAGAGCTTATTTTTCATCCAAACAGTTTCATGTGAGCTCATATAAGTCAAATGAGAGCTTATGTACCTTTGGAAACTAGATTGGCCATTAAAAAGCTTAATGGACCTTAACGGGCCGAATAAGCCCAATAAGCCAAAATAAGCTCGTCCGAGCTTATTTATAAGCTGACCCAGCTAAGATGGCTTATTGAAATCTATGAAAACCAAATGCCACTTGTTAGAACTTAATCGGGATTAAAATGCAATTTTTACAAGTTAAGGGACTAAAAGTGTCAATTTGCAAACTATAGGGTCAAAACTGTCAATGACTGACTTTATAAGGTTTAGGGACTGTTCTGTCATTCCTGGAACTCAAGGGGACTGTTTCAAACATTATAGGACCTAAAGTGAAACATTGTAAAGTTTGAGGACTAAAAGTGTAATTTTGGAAATTTAGGGGTCTAAAGTGTAAATGTTACATTTTCATAAACTGAAGGGGGCTGCTTTGTAATTACATAAAACTCAAGGGTAATTTATAAACAAAGGTGATTTTATAAACACTCAGCGAATCAGACAACTAATATTCGGATATTATACAAGTAAACCCCTGATTTAATAAATATGGATATTTATTATTAAACGTTTATACATATACTAGAACGTGTGAAATCGTATACCTTTCCAAGAGCCATCAGCAATTTCAAATACATTAAACACGTACACCACCACATAAGTGATAACAGTATATATAAACTAGCAATTTATTATAGTTTATACATTGAGTCTTTAGTCTAAATTTGTAGACTAAGACTGGCCGTATTTACTTAGGTATTTGACAGTGTGATTCATACTTGTATATCTATTATCATTTCAGAGGACTATTTACTAAGGTGATTTCATAGCCCCATGTTTTACAATCTCTTAAATGATTTACATCTTTTGGGTGAGAACATGCTTTGTTTTACAAATTGGATGCAAGTGTACATTTTATATAATGATTACGTGTTTGCCTAAGTAGCGATAACCCACTGTGCCCTTTATCATGAACTGTCAATTACTGGATTGTAAGCGCGAATGTTATGAGTAGATCTATTTGGGATTGACATCCCCGTTCGGGTGACTAGCTAACACCGGGAACAAACGTTATAACATGTCGGATTTGGGATGTTTCGGGTTAGAACATCATTTATGGGCATTATTGGCAAATTTATTGCATTCATACATGTCGAGCTTCAGTGTCATGAGCTTAGGAAAACGTAATTACTTTTTATGATGTTTGCATTTGTTGCTTAATCATACACTTGGAAATCTTGCGGTCCTACTATTGATTTACATAAACCTATGAATTCACCAACTTTATGTTGATATTTTAAGCATGTTTTCTTAGGTCAATAAGGCACAGGGTGCTCAGATACATTGGGGGTCACTCTTTGGAAAGAGTCAGTACTAAAGATTTGGGCGTATTACATTTTGGGGACATTTGTTATAAACCGAAATCTTTACTTATATTGTCGAACAATTTGAAGCCATGAGCTTATGTAATGAACAAGCATTTTGTTAATCCAATGTATCTTTTTAAAATGACACGTTAGTGGTCGTTCTCATATCTTGTGCTATTGATCCATAAAGTAACGCCCTCGGATATTCAACATTCCGCTGCGACCCAGATTTGGGGGTGTTACAAAGATTGTTTATCAAGATTACTTACGGGATAAGTATGAGATATTTTTGTAAAAGATATCTATATCTTATTAAGTTAGAAGATTTACAGTTATCTATTAGAATTATAGAAGAATTGTAGTTATCTTGTAAAGGACTCCTTGGTGTATAAAAGGAGCTCCTACGTTATGGTTATTGACACACATTCATACGTTTTTTATATATAACTTCCAGGTTGTAAACCCTAGTACTACACAGAGTACTAGTATTATTGATAATAATAATATTGGAGCTTTTTAGTAATATCATTGTTCATACAATTTACTGTTTTATTAATATTCTTCTAAGTATTAAAGAGTAGATTTCGCATACTCTTTAGTATTCACAAAGTTTCTATCATAGTTGTTTTGGATTTATCCAAAGTAACTTAACCTTTACAAGCTAAGGAATCGATCTTAAGTTGGGATCAACAAGTGGTATCAGAGCTTGTGTTCTGAAACTTTGATCTAGAGGAAACTAACAAGAAGAAC
>BQNB010062191.1:0-18969 GCA_026074375.1 Tanacetum coccineum
AAGTAAATGGGTACGCGAAGAAAAAAAGATCAGCGAGAGTCTTAATGTGAACCAAAGTCGCCTACAACGAGCAAATTAGAAAAAAAGAAAATAAAAATTGTATGAATCATGCTCAACTATAAATAACAACTTACAATAGTTCATATATGAAAGTAATAAAACACTAACAAATAAAAAAAAATTAACAAGCCTAAATTAGTACGGACCACATGTCTTAGTAAACAAAAGAATTAATTCACCATTCAATTCACAATTATAATGAATATTGAATTAACCACACATCTAATGGTGTGATGTATCTATATTTATAATGACAAGAATACAAGATAATCAACTCCTATAATTGTGGAGTGATAGAGTATATCAACTCCTATAATTATGGAGTGATAAGTACAAATATATTTAGTCAATATTATCTAATATCCCCCCTCAAGCGAATAGGTGGTGGACCAAGGCGTAGCAGAGACCGAAAATACTCAAATTGAGGGCGCGGAAGACTCTTCGTAAAAATGTCTGCCACTTGAAGCTTGGTTGGTATGAACTTGGTATAGAGCTTACCTGATGCAACAAGTTCTCGAACGAAGTGATAATCCAGATCGATGTGTTTGGCACGTTTGTGAGAAACTGGATTTTGAGACATAAACAAAGCACTTTTATTGTCACACAAAAGTGTCGGTCGATCCGGTGGTAGAGCATGAAGTTCTCGAAGCAAATGTGTAATCCAAATGATCTCTGCAGCGGTGTTTGCCATGGCACGATATTCTGATTCGCAACTAGATCGAGAAACAGTTGGTTGTTTCTTGGCACTCCAAGATACTAAGTTGCCTCCGAGAAATATGGAATATCCATAAGTGGACCGACGAGTTTCGATACAGCGAGCCCAATCAGCATCCGAGTAGCCCAAGATAGAGTTGGAATGTGGTCGCCGAAAAATGAGACCATATGTGATTGTACCCTTGACATATCGTAGAATGCGTTTGACAGATTGAAAATGAGCATCGGTTGGAGCATGAAGGAACTGACTAGCTTGATTTACCGCATAAGATAAATCAGGCCTAGTGATGGTGAGGTATTGCAAAGCTCCCACTAGAGATCGATAAAGAGTAGGATTAGCGAAAAGAGATCCACCTGTCACAAACACTTCATTAGCAGCCAAGGGAGTAGACACGGGTTTTGAATCCAGCAATGCAGCCCGAGTAAGAACATCTGTGGCATATTTGGCTTGACTAAGGAAAAGCCCATCGTTAGTGTAACTTACTTCAAGGCCAAGAAAATAGCTAAGGTCACCAAGGTCTTTTATGGCAAACTCCTGATTAAGACGAGTGGTAAATGAGGTGAGCAAGGATTCATTGTTGCCAGTGAGGATTAAGTCATCAACATACACGAGCAAATACATGATGCAAGAGTCTTTAGTGAAAACAAATAAGGAAGTGTCGGCTCGACTACAAACAAAACCATGAGCAAGTAAAAAAGAACTTAGTCGATGAAACCAAGCTCGTGGAGCTTGCTTTAAACCGTAAAGTGCCTTGGATAATTTGCATACATGATTTGGAAATTGCGGATCAATGAACCCTGGTGGTTGCTCCATGTAAACAGTCTCATTAAGGTGTCCATGTAAAAACGCATTTTTGACATCTAACTGATGTAGACGCCAACGATGGAGTACAGCCAAAGATAGAACAATTCTCACAGTAGAAGCTTTAACAACTGGACTGAACGTGTGGGAATAATCGAGACCCGGAATTTGAGTAAAACCCTGAGCCACCACACGTGCTTTAAACCTTTCAACCGAGCCATCAGCATGATATTTGATTCGATAAACCCATTTGGAACCAACAATATTAGAAGCAGATGGACGTGGTACAAGGGTCCAAGTACAATTTTGTTTTAAAGCCTCCATTTCATCATGCATAGCAGCCATCCATTGAGGATGTTTAGCTGCGGATTTGAATCCCTTTGGCTGAACAAGAGAAAAAAGAGCAGCATGTAAAGCATGAGATGTAAGAGATACAAAATCCGGAGAGTGCTTTGTCTTGAAAATTCCTGATTTAGAACGAGTCTTCATCTGGTGAACGGACGAAGGCTCGGTAGGAGCAGTGGCCGGAGGTGCCGGAGGTGCACCATGAGAAGAGACATCATCACTGTCGGTTGGTGGGTTGTCGTCTTCAGATGAATACGGTGATGAAGGCGTTGAGTCAGGCTCATGGATTGGTTCAGCAGCAGTTGTTGGAACGGGGCACAGCCCACACGGACTCGAAGATGAGGGCCTTGTATCGGTGGGCCGAGATTCAGGAACCGGGGCATCTGATATGGGTGGCCCATCTTCTAGAAAAGTGCACAACTGAAGTGTTGAAAGAGCATTAGGATTAGCGGTGCTAGCAAAAGGAAAAGTTACCTCATCAAACCGTGCATGCCGAGTAATATATATACGAGACGAATCCGGATCAAGGCATTTGTAACCTTTATATTGAGGGTTGTAACCAATAAAAACACAAGGTATACTTCTTGGAGCCAACTTATGAGCTGAATAATCACGTAAATATGGGTAGACAAGACATCCAAAAGCACGAAAATTTGTGTAGTTTGGCAGCCTTGAATATAATAATTCAAAAGGAGAGTGATTACCAAGAAGTTTAGTAGGTAACCGATTGATGATGTACGTGGCTGAACTAAATGCATCTACCCAATACGATGCAGGAACATGAGCATGGAATAGCATAGCCAACCCAGTTTCAACAAGATGCCGATGTTTACGCTCAGCACGCCCGTTTTGTTGAGGTGTGTAAGGACATGATAATCGGTGAAGTGTGCCATTGTCTTCAAAAACTACAACGGTTAGGTACTCTGCCTAGGGAGTTGTAAAACTTCTTGTAGAAGTCCCTTACGACAACCGCATCAAATTTTTGGCGCCATTGCGTAGGGAATAATTAGGTTTTGATCATAGTTTAACTTAGTTCTAGTCGCCTGAGTCCTTTCAAGTGAGATTTTAGTTCCTGTCATTAGCTTAAATTTGTAAATTATAATGAATAGGTATGGTTATTCTAGCGTAGGTAGGTTTGATATATTCTTCCGTAATCAACTCTTGGTGTTCCAACAACATCAAGATGAATCTCTCTACGATTCGTGGACTCGTTTCAAAGACATAATCCAAAAATTCCCGAGTCATAGCCTTAGTATATGGACCCTAATTGAAATCTTTCTTAAACATCTCGGATCGTTATCCCGTCATATCATCAATTTGACAGCAGAAGGGGATCTTAGGAAGTTTAGTGATATAGGAGCATGGTATGCCATAGAGGATTGTGTCTAATATGATAAAAAAATGTAGCAAACCAACAAGCACTATTTCTGATGAAACAATAGCAAATCCAAATGCTCAAATAGTTGGGGGTGATATGGTTAGGGTACAGGTACCTAGGTGCATAGCATGATTAGATTATATAGAGCATGTAGATAGCCTAAGTATGATGGATAATGAGGTATGAGTTACAAGCCCTTAGAGTACCACACAAAACCTACCATCATTTAGGAATACACACCGCCCGTGACTTACCCATTACCCGAATGAGGGCTGAATGCCAGACATTATCCGGAGAGGAGGTCATGTGAAGCCGTGGCACTAATCAACGTACAAGCCGGGTGCCCTCGATAGCATGGCACTGAAGGTGAAAGGCTTGTGCTAAGTTTGCATCTGATGTAGCCCGCATCGAGGCATAAGTATGATGAATGGACAAGAGAGGCATATGCCCATTGGTGCACATAACATGGCAGTTGAGGGGACGCCTTGCCCCACTCATCCAACCCCCATTGAGTTACTAGCGCGACCACCCCCTCGAGAGTAGTTTTGTTGGCGTTGTTGACGTCCCTGTGAAGATCTAGAACCGCTTTGTTGAGAAAAGAAAGCAGCAGGAGGTGTGGCCGAACCATGAAGAGATTTGAGAAACATCTCATGACTTTCCGCTTGAGATAACAAGTCACGAAAAGTTGTAAAGGGTTTGGTCGTGCGAATGGCAGTGGAGAAGGTTTCAAACGAGGCTCCTAAACCACAAACGAACCAGTGAAGCTTGTCCATTTCATCTACAGGTTGTCCAATAGCAGCAAGTTTGTCACAAATACCTTTGAATTGACGACCATAATCAGAAACCGTGGAGGTGCCTTTTGATAGATTGCGAAGAGAATCACGCAGAGAATGGATCCTTTCAACAGAAGAGTTGCTGTAGGCAGTCTCTAAAGCAGTCCAGATTGCATGAGCCGTGGTAAGGCCCAAGACTTCAGCAGCAGCTTCCTCGGTTAGGGAGGAATTGAGAAGGATGACTGCTCGTTGATCAAAATCATTCCAAGTAGTGAAGGCTGGATTTGGAATGGATTGATCACCAGACGTGATGGTAGCCGACGGGGCAGTAGTACCATCAATATGATTTGTAAGCTTCTGGTAGGAGAGGAGAGGAAGCATTTGATTTTTCCATAGAAGATAGTTGGTGGAAGACAACTTGATAGGGATCATATGGAGGAGGGTATTCATGGGGAAGGTGTTGTCTTGAGAGGTCGACATGAGGAGGTACCAGGAAAAAGAGACTGAGAGGGGAGAAAAGTTAGGCTGATACCATATAATGAATATTGAATTAACCACACATCTAATGGTGTGATGTATCTATATTTATAATGACAAGAATACAAGATAATCAACTCCTATAATTGTGGAGTGATAAGTACAAATATATTTAGTCAATATAATCAACTCCTATAATTGTGGAGTGATAGAGTATATCAACTCCTATAATTGTGGAGTGATAAGTACAAATATATTTAGTCAATATTATCTAATACTTGGCCAAGTAAGTCAACCCACAAATTTCTCCCAAATAATATGTTAAAGAGTATAAATGTGTGTGTCGAATAGGTCGTGGTTCTGACCTATTTCTCCCAAAAAACAACCCGCAACCCACTCGAGGGAAATGCTTTCAGTGGTGGCGACCGAGTCGGGTGAGGGTCGACTTACTCAGTCGACCGACCATTCTGGACAGCCTCAAAGGTGTTTAATTTGACAAAGAAACTTTGACATCGTGCACCTTTCGTAAAATAACGATTGACCATTTTTCAAAAATTTAGCTTTAGTCGATACGTAACAGTTTCGATAACATTTAGTCGGGATTTGAGATTGAATATATAATCCTTGTTACTACGTATTAACCAATCTAGAATTCTACATATTTTGCGCTTCAACAAGAAGTATGACAGTGAAAAAACAAAACAGCAAGGACCCATATATTTATTTTTTCATAAATGTTTGGAAAAAAATATATTTTTTATGACGTAAATCTGGAAAGTGACCCAACACCATTATTGCAGTACTATACATACATCACGTACATCTATCTCTCTAGCAATTAATACTAAAGTAACCTAAATTTTAATATGTCAAAAATAATTAAGCTAACTTTTTTTCAATGGGGTTACTGCAGATTTCCATCTATTTTAAGCTTTTAATATAAGCAAAAGATATATATTTCCTTATTTTTATTGCTAGTCTATTTTACTCGAGCTAGGTTGTGATAATTGTGAAAATCAGTGAATTAAGCTAGAGAAAATAATTAGTGTTTGTAACAACAACCCTGGTGCCTTGTCCTTGCAAGATATTTTAGGTTCGAACCTAAACATTTAGGGGGTAATTAATGAAAAAGTCTGTTAGTTTAGATGGGTTTGGGTTTCTTCAAATCTCAGCATGCCAATTGCCGGTTGATTCAGATAGTGATAGTGATGTTGAAGTGTTTTACGAAGAAACTGTTCAATTCATCACTAGTGGAAGTGCAAATAATGCAAGCTTATATGAGGGCGAACACTATGACATGTATGATACATATGATATTGAAGGCTTAACGAAACAAGAATTGGCATTTTGTGATATGATGGATATTAATCTTCGTGGTCGTAATAGAAGACAGTTTATGTTTGGTATTTTTATGAATCAAATGTTAGCTAGTGTTTATGTGGTTTTTTTCCTTTAAAAGGAATAGTTTTCTGTCTTGTTATACCAGGTGAAAAACCCTTTAAAAAAAGTCATGCAAAATTGCTAAACCTGGTTTGGTTTTACCCATGGGACAGTTTGGACAAATTTATTTTGTTATATATTTTTAAATAAAAAGATAAGTAGTTAAATGATGGATTAGATGATTTGGTAACTTTCAAAATTCAAATTGTTGATGGGATTGGAAAAGACGTTTTTAATAGTTAAAATATAAAATAATACTCTAGTTACAAGTGGAAAATATAATATAAATAACTTAGCTAAAGCCTAAATCACTGGTTCAGATTTCTAGAGCCCAAAACCGGGCCCAATTAGATTGGTCTCGAAAAATCATCAAACAGGTTACCAATATGATGCTATCCCATGATGGGACGATGGGTTTTGTTTCAGCATATTTTCCAAAGGATTCTATCATTTTATCGGAAGCCGTTGCCTCAAGAAATTCATTCTTTGATGTTATTGGAGCGAGCAATTGTTCTTTGGCTAGAGATGTGACGAGATTATTATGTCGCTGGTGGAATTTGAGAGTGCAAACTTTTTTATCGTATGCAGAATGGCTCGTTTGGTTCAATTCGGTTCGTCTTGCTTCTAATTTGAAGGTTATTTTGGAAGACGTTTTTTATGTTACGTGGTGGAGTTTGTGGAATTTCCGGAACCAATTACTTTTCGCGAGTAAAAAGCCTCGTAAAGAGTCTATTTTCGATGATATTGCTTTACGATCTTTTTGTTGGTGTAAAGCTAGAGGTAGTTCTAAGTGAAGATGAGATAGTTGGATTCAACACCCATATTTGATTTCTTTGTAATTGTCTAGCTTCTTGCTAGTGTTTCTAATAAAGTTGCCGTTCAAAAAAAAAAACGTTATACGTCAATCCCCAGCCATCTTAAAAACGTGAAAGCACCAGAGGTTCCGGTTGTGGCTAACGGCGTGCATTATAAATATGGATATTATTTTATTGACGGGATATATCCTTTCACAGTAACTTGCGAATGATACGAAGCGAATAAGATATAAAGAAGCGCATGAGTTGACAAAAAAAAGATATGGAATTAGCGTTTGACATGCGAAAGAAAAAGCGGGTTATAAAAAAAAAACCCCGCACAACCGATGACTCTTAAAAAAACAATGGATATGATGTACACATGCATTACATTGCATAATATGATTATAAAAGAAAAAGGGAATGCAATCACATTGCATAATATTATTATAAAAGAAAAAGAGAATGCAATCTCGCCCGGCTTTTATAGTGATGATGGTCTCGTATGAATGCATGAAAAATGTTACAAGTTGTTAACAATTTTGTCAGCGAGGAAACAAATCAAGCCCGAAAACCGATATGGTGAAACACATTTGGCGTCGAACAAATTGTAATATTTTCTAATTTAATTATTAAACAAATTGTAATTTTAGTGCTTAATGAATCTGTAAAAAAATAAAAGTTGGTTTTTTTTTAAGAACGGCAACTATAATAAAACCAACTAGCAAGAAGCTAGAAAAAGAATTACAAAGAGATCAAATAGGGGTGTTGCAACCAATTATCCCAACTAAAAGTACAATTACATCTAGAAAGGCACCAAGTGAAAGAGCGCGAAACAATATCGTCAAAAATAACATCTTTACGAGGGGCTTTCGACGAGAAGAGCAACTGATTACGAAACCTCCATACGCTCCACACAAGTGATATAAAGAACTCCTTCCAGCAAATCTTTAACTTTAAGCTTAATCTGATGAAATTAGAACCAATAAGCCATCAGCATATGAACCAAAGGGGCGTCCCATAAGAGAATTCCACCACGCATACGAGCTGACATACGATATCCGTAGCCAATTGTGAAGTTGATTGTCATATTACACTAAGTTAGAGGTGAATTTGATTGTAAAAAGACAAAACTGATGTGACTTTTAGATGACAACGATAAATGAAGTCTTGAGATCTCCTTATTACACCCTGTCTTAGTTATACCTCAGAGTACTGGGTATCATGGTACAAAAGGTGTGCCAGTCTGACGTGGCAAGCCATTTGGCACCAACTGTCGACGCTAGTTGGATGCCATTATACCGCCGTGCTACGAGGCCAGTTGGAATGTGAGTAGAGCGGCGTCCGCCACTTTGTGGTATATTGTGCATTTTGAATGAAATTAGCCGTTGGGCAATGAGTTGAAATGTATTTTTTTCTTAATTAGACTTTATATTTTAACTATTTTTCACACACTTCTATACCAAAAAACACATATTCTCTACAAAAATGTCTAGTGATTCTTCTTTTTCCATTGCATCCGATGAAAATGATTTTGTTGACATTTATTTGATTACGCAAGCTGTTGAGTATCACCAATGTTGCAACAAGGTGAAACCTCACGTACTCGTAATATGATTCACCACAATCGTGAGACTACATAAGAACGTTTGATCGACGACTATTTTGGGTCAAATGGTGAGCAACAAAGATATCCAGAGTACTATTTTAGACGTCGTTGTCGTATGAGTAGCAAACTATTTGAAGGAATAGTTCAAGGTATTGATACTTATATTCAAACTGTTCATCCTCTATCCGACAATTTTAAATTCTTAACATTCTGACCTGATGCTACGAGTAGCATGAGTTGTAATGTTATTATGAAATGCACAACCGTCATACGTCAATTGGCATACGACTTATCACCTTATGCATTTAATGAATATTTACAAATGTCCGAGCGTACTTCACGTGATTCTTTACCTAATTTTTGTAAGTGAATTATTGATTTATTTATGCCCGAGATTTTTTTTGATTTATTGAATTTTTTATCAAAAATTAATAGAGCAGTAATCAGTTAGATTTTCAAAAATGTTAATAATAAGAAAAAGGTGTTGATTTGTGAAATTTTAGATTGTCAGTGAAGATCAAATCTAGAACAAGTATTTCGTTTCACTATAAAACATGTCGTTAAACTTGATACCTACAGAAAGATCTGAATAGAGATCCTCAACTCGCAAAAGAAGAGAGCGAAAAAATCAAAGAGGCAGGTTGTCTGGAGACTCTGCACCTAAATGATTATTATGCGGAAGAACCCTAATATTTTGGTGTGACTTAGTTTAAACAGCTCGTTACGATTTGTGATACGCCTATGATTTAGCAGTTGAGAGTGGTTTATAATTGTCATTGCATATATTGAATGGTAAAATAGTCATTGCATATGAACACAATATACACATGTCGAAATTAGAAAGTTATGTAGTTTAAAAAAAACTATAAAAAATGAGTAAGTTGGGTAATTTTTTTTTGTTATTTTCAGTATATAAAAGCGAAATTTTCTAACTTTTATAAGTTATAAATGTGAATTGTGAAATCAAAAGTGAACAATTAGACACATGTGGGTTTATAATTTTGTATAAGAAATAGTTCATAATCTTTACTGGGCCAATCTTACAATAAACCATTAGACAATGTAGCTCAGTGGGCCCAAAGCCGAATCAACACTAGTTAGAGCATCTCCGATGGGAAAAACAACTAATGACTTTTTACAATTTCAAAAAGTTTTTTGAGTGTGTTTTTCTCATTGGAGACAAAACTTTTTTGA
This sequence comes from Tanacetum coccineum, assembly GCA_026074375.1. Classification (NCBI taxonomy): domain Eukaryota; kingdom Viridiplantae; phylum Streptophyta; class Magnoliopsida; order Asterales; family Asteraceae; genus Tanacetum; species Tanacetum coccineum. The sequence continues at coordinate 9,587 of BQNB010062191.1, forward strand.
TAGCTTTTTACATTGACTTGTTAAACAACAAGTCATTTGTAAAAGCCACAGCATTGAATGTTTTATGCATTTAATGCATTAAATGCAAAAAGCTATCAAAAGCTTTTTGCATTGAGATGCTCTTAGAGGGAGGGGTATGGTGGCGAGGGAGCTCGTCACTTCCTACGTGGCTTCGCCACTTCCCTCGTCACCACACCAACCGAGCTCGCCACCGGCCAAAAACACAACCATTCGCCATCCATACGACGAAACTAGAAGACAAAATCAAATATATTAAACCGTTTGAAACCAACGGATACATTTCAAAATTTAAAAAAATTAATTTTTTTATACCCATTTTTCCCTATAAATAACACTTCTCATTTTATCAAATTTTATACAACTATCCTTTCAAAACACTACATCTTACAAACAATAAACATAATGAGTGATTACGAAAGTGATGATTCCGATGTTCAAGATTTCAAAGATCTTGACATGATTTTTGAACTTGGTCGGTTAGAGCAACAAGAACAAGAAGAAGCAGAGCGGGTGCACCACCGAAACTATATCTATCGGGAACGGGTAGAAGCGGAAGCACGGTTGATGGCGGACTATTTTGGTCCTCGGCCAAAATATCCCGATTATTATTTTCGGTTACGGTATCGTATGAGCCGTAAACTATTTTTAGACATAGTCTCAGGTATTGAAAATTACATTGAAACTCACCATCCTCTTTCTCCGCATTTCGATTTCTTTAGAGTCCGTCCCGATGCTACGGGTATACCCGGTTTTAGTGTTATTATGAAATGCACTAGCGCCATACGCCAATTGGCATACGGCGTAACACCTGATTCATTAGATGAGTATTTACAAATGGGTAGTCATTGCGCACGCGATTGTTTAGATTTTTTTACTATGTGCGTTATCGAATTGTTTATGCCCAAGTATTTACGAAAACCTGACTTCAATGACATTCAAAAGTTATACACCGCACACAATAATATTCATGGTTTTCCTGGAATGCTTGGAAGCATTGATTGTATGCACTGGGAATGGAGAAATTGCCCAAAAGCATGGCATGGGCAATTTGGTAGAGGTGATAAAAAGTACCCAACTATATTGCTTGAGGCTGTTGCTTCATATGATTTGTGGATTTGGCATGCATTTTTTGGGGTAGCAGGTGCAAATAACGATTTAACTGTTTTGAATAATTCTCCGTTATTTGACGACCTTCTTGATGGCATCGACCCCGTGGCTCCGTTTGAATGTAACGGGGTTACATTCGAAAAAGGGTATTATCTAGCCGACGACATTTACCCACAATGGGCATCTTTTGTTAAATCATTTACGGTTGCAAGTTCAGAGAAGAATGTATTATATAAACGGAAACAAGAAGGTGCTCGAAAAGATATTGAAAGAGCTTTTGGGGTCCTTCAAGGACGTTGGCGTATTATAAGTCAACCGGCGCGTGCTTGGACTATCAACAAGCTACGCAGAGTTATGCATACTTGCATTATATTGCATAATATGATTTTAGAAGATCAAAAGTATGCGTTAACCGAGTTTGACGAAGAAAGTTATATTTGTCCCCAACCAAATATATTAAGGACATGGGTCGAGCGATGCGATATCCGACGAAAAAAAGACAAAGAACTGCGTGATAAAAATACACACGCAAAGCTTCAACGTAATATCATTGAGCATCTTTGGCAACAACATCAACAAGAACATTAGTTTATGTATAATTTGATGTATTTTTTTAATTTTCGCATTAGTTTTTGAATTTCGCAATGTTTTTTTTAAATGTATTGTAGTTTGTATTTTTAATTTGTGTGAAATAAATTATGTTTGTGTGAAAAAAATTGAAAGAAAAAAAAATAGTTAGTGGTGAGACCCAAGTGAAGAGGTGAAGGTGTGTTAGTGAGTGAATGGTAAATTTCGATGGATTGAAAAGCTGATGTTGACCAGACTTGTAGACCCGTTTTGTTTTGTGGCTTAAGCCACCATACCCTACCCTCTTAGAGCATCTCCAACGCTAAAAACACTAATAGCTTTTTGCATTGAATGCAATTAATGCATTACATATTCAAAGAGGATAGCTTTTAACAAAGACTTGGTGTATGTCAAGTCTTTGTAAAAAGCAATGCAAAAAACTTTTACTCAGATGCTTAAAAACTAGCTAAAAAGGTTTTTTTAAATAGTAAATTTTTTTGGCTAGTTTTTGCATCGGAGTACAAATTTACAACTTACAATGTGACACTAACTGTTTACCTGTTCCTCACTTTCATCATAAAATCCCTAAATTTACAAACCCTAAAAAAAGTTTCTCAAAATTAAAATGTCGTCAGATTACATACCTTTTGAAATCCAATCAGAAATCATGAAAACCTACCACATTAATCACCCAAACCCGAAGCATCATTTACTTGTACGGTACAAGCTAGGTTCTGTCCGAAAATATACTATAAAAAACTACCACATTAATCACCAAACCCGAAGAACATCATTTACTTGTAACGGTACAATAAATGTCCTAAATAAAACCAACATAATACCTGTCGATTATCGATGACAACACTTTCCCCCAACAAAAGTTTCCCCTATTCGCTCCTGAGCCCCTTAACTTACTAAGAAACGCATTTGTACTCGGTTCTGTTGACGGGTTGTTATGTTTTTGGGGCTGGAACAAAAATATAGAATTAGAACCACTGGTTGTTCTTTGGAATCCTAGTCTTAGGAAATGTGTTGGTATCGTTATCCCTAATGTATTGCGTTCAAAGGTCGGATATACTCGTATTGGTTTTGGGGTTTGTCATGATACTAATGACCCTAAGCTTGTCAAGATTAATGTTGTTGAAACCCCAAGTAGATGTTGGGAGGTCCAGGTCTTTACATTAAGCTCACGTGTTTGGAAAACTGTGTTTACAGGTGCGCCTTTTACATCGTGCCATTTTGTTTAATGGTCATGTATTATAGAGAGGAATATCTACTGGCTTTAGCCATGGTATTTTATTTTCGTTTGATTTGAAAAGTGAGAAGTTTTTGTTGAAGTGTGTATTCCAGAGAAAACGGTACATACTTATGATTATGCCTTGGCGAAGTGAATGAGTCGCTTGGTTTGCATGAGTTTTATTCAGAGGGTGGTTGTCAGTTTGCAGGTGGTGTGGATGAAGAAAAGATGGTGTTAATCAACCGTTTACAAGATATATACTGTAAAGTTTGAGGGTAAGTCGTGTTTTCCATATAGAGTTATTGGGTGTAGTGAACAATGGTGAAGTTTTACTTCACTTGGATGATGATGATGATTCTAGAGGGTTTCCAATTGAAGTTTATGAACCCTCGTCAGGATGTATTAATAGTGTTGGGATTAGTGGAGAGTCTCATACGTTCTCTGTGGGGTCGTACATGGAAACAACTGACTTTTGCTGACAGGTCAAATTCTATCATTCATTGATAGCGAAGATATTCAAGGTGTTAGGATCAAGCTGCAGCTATCACATTCGGTCAAATTCTATAATCTTTTTGTTGTAGTTTCCAATATTAGTGACTGTTACTGATGATGAATTTCATATAATTTGCCGGTCAATAAGATGTATTTAGTTAGTATTTGGATATGTAAACTCCCCTTATGCATAAGTTTAGCTGTAATGTACCGAATATATTGTCTAGCTGCAGAGTCATGTAAGAATATACCCTGTATAGCACGGACTACAAATAGCAACTAGTAATGTTGACCATCTGTAAGTAGCAGCTGTAGAGTCATGTAAGAGTCTACCCTGTATAGCACGGACTACAGATAGCAACTAGTAATGTTGACCATCTGTAAGTAGCAGCTGTAGAGTCATGTAAGAGTCTACCCTGTATAGCACGGACTACAGATAGCAACTAGTAATGTTGACCCCTCTGTCAGTAGCACCTGCAAACCAGCACTTTGTGGGAATAAATATCCATGTTATGCCAAGCTGTAAACCAGCACTTGATGTGAGCGAAAATGGCCCTGTTATGCCAAGCAAACACTACACGTTAATTCAATGCTGTTCTCTAGGCTCACTAGATTCTGTATAAGTATAGGCCGAACTTCTTAGTTCGAGGTATTATGGTAGTTAAAGGCAAAAGGGGCAACTCAGTTGAATAGCCCTATGCCTGTGTTGCAATATCCTTGTAAAAAGCATAGTTTGATATAAAGTGAGCAATTTTTGAACTTACTCTGTTAATCTGCTTATCTCACACCTACTCTGATGTCAAAATATAACATACAAAAATAAGCTTATATAAAAAGAGCAGAAATGGTCCCTTAATGTTAACAGTAGGTAGCATACAATTCTAGTGATAAATTAGAGAGTTATTATGTGTATGCATAAACGGTACTTGAATTGATTAATGAGAAGGATGGTACGTCTCTGTTGATTGATCTTGGTTAATGCCCACCTACGTTGGAATCAACCAAGTGATCAAGTTATGTTTTTCAAGCAATCAAGATTGGTTGGGAGATGCAATTTGTAACCATGAATTTGTGCGAGTCGTGAAAGATTAGAGAACTTAGATCTAGCCAACGTTTGGGTCCGTGTGGTTTTTGAAGTGAATATGGAGTGTTTGGTTAATGATTTCTACCATTTTCAGTATGTCACAGGTTTAATACTAAAGTGGTCTGGTATATGTTATTTTGTTTTAAGGAAATCTAGTCCTTTGTTTATTAGTTTTTCATGTCCAGTTGTATCGACTATTTTAAAATATGTGACTTCGAATAAGGGTGATGGAGAAAAACCCTTTCTGGCTAGTATACATTCTGGAAAAGTTTAAGGAATAATGCTCATTATATTGAATGTATGAAGCCTATGTCTATTGGATTTGAATGAAGAGACAGTCATTCTATTATTGCTTAGCTTAAAGAGTCTGGAGACTACTAAGAATGGTCTTTCATTGTCCCTATTCAATTCAGGGATATGTAATTCATAATATTCCATAGTTTTCCTGCATTGGAGTGTTTGGATACAGACTTTACTTGGTGTCATGCTGCTGCTGCTGCTCATAAACAATCTCAGGATGGAATTAATTATGGAGGATATCATTATTTGTTGTTTGAACTGGTTTAGAATTAATGGTCTATTGTTCATTTGATGATGGTCTGATTAGGATATGATATGGGCATGTTCCATAGCAATAAGCAGCCATCTTGTAAATCATGTTATGGTCTATTGTTCATTTGTCTTGGAGGCTCAGTTACCACAACAGTTGATTCAACTCTGTGACCTATGTTCACGCCAAAAAAATTTATAACTGAACCGAATAACCCGATAACCTGACCGATCAACACCCTAATTCAACTCGCAACCTTTTGGTTGTCGCATACCACTAGGCCAAATATCACAGCATCATACTTGTAAAGAACACCTATGGCAATGAGCCATTGAAAGCCTTCAAAGTTCTGGTCTGATAGCGTAATCGCTGTCAAAACTTAACCGAATTCGCGCACTTTATCAGAGCAAGTATCTCTTTCTGCATTCTAATAAGTAGAGACTCGAAAATGCCAAGAAACAACAAGTAAAATGTTTACAAACCAGTGCACCTAAAAGAAAACAAATGCTCACATTTAAACAAATTGTTAAACCAAAGAGATGACACCTGCTAATCCGAACAAAAATGCATAACAATGTTCAGAAGCCGAAGAGGTAAAACTACCATTTAGGCGCAAGCCAAAGTCTTGGAAATTGTGAAGTGCTCATTACACTAAGCAGTCAACAGAACCGCCATGTATTACCATAATTAGTTTCCATCCGTCAAATAATGATTTTTGCCACCGGTGATGCCTGTGGGAAGCTTAAGAGAATTTGTAAAATCTGCAACTCTTCATCCTCATCAAACGCACTGTAGTCTAGGGTTATCTCGACCTTCTTTAGCACAGGTGACTTAGCTAAAATAAGTTTCAAAAAATTTAACTCGTTCCCCCAGTCTTTAAAACCTCTAAAATGTACTTCGTTCAGATGCTCCAGCCAAATATCTGGATAGCTATCTACTGTAAAGGAGTATAATTCATCTTCCGTACACAACTCATCTTCCATACCGGAGTCATCTTCATCGAGCTCTCTGTTGTCAATCTACTAAAATCGTTAGTAGTTTGGCATAAGAATCAAAACTAATATGACATAAGATGGATTTATGTTATTACCTCAAGTTTCTCCAAGTTCGGGGAGTTTCTGATCAAAAGAACAAGAAAAGATAACCCGCATTTCTGAGTGAAAGGTATCTCGTGTGTAAAGAAGTATTTGAGATGGCTTAATAAGGCTGGAAACTCTCGTGGAGTTCTGTCATGAACAAAAGACTTGAAGGACCAAACAAAGGTTAGTAATAAGTCAACTCTTTTCCTCCATTTAAATCAATTATATACCAAAATGTTACCTTTCAGAAAAAAAAGAGTAAAAAATCAATTATATAACATGTTAAAAAATTACCTTAAGGACGCTAAACGGAATACACAGACTTTCAATCGTTCGTAAAGACTCGAATAGGTTAATGATTGTAGTACTCTCATCACTAAGGTGATATACACTGTCAATTTCCTGAAGCAAACATACAATAGTCACATAAGATACGAAAGCTTACAAGAATCGACGATCTTGAAAAGAAATTACCAGAGTCGCGTTCTTGAGCAATGGACAACTTGATAGGAGATGTAGAAGTGTTTTTTGAGAGGTGTATACGCCATCCAGGGATAAGCTTCTAAGTCTACGAAATCCATTGAATGTTGGTTTATGGCTAAAACAACAGCCAACAAGACACAGGTCGCTTAAGTGAGAAAACGAGAAGAGTGAGTAGGGTAGCTCATATATTCCATATTGAAAGTCAATTGTTAATTTCTTGACGGTATATTTCCTTGACAAATGAAATATTATGCGATCAATCTCAACACATGTGTGATTTTGAATGCTTATGTCATCCGGGAGCAAGAAAAGGGTGAACTCATGTATTGGACCATCGTGCATTAACACCACTTGGGATATAGCAGAAAAAAGTCTCTTTCTCCTAAAAATTACTCGTATGTGTCTTCTACTTGATCCGTCAACAGTTGGATCCACAACAAACGAATCAGCCACATCATATGATACTTGAAACTTAGCCTCCTCAAACACAAGTTTAGGAATTTTGTTCCAACGATACCTCCATTCCCTCGATAAGATACTTGTCCTTGCAGCCTCTTGAATCGGTAGAAAACATAAGACAGTATCTATTATGTTTGGAGGAAGGTTGCTAATCATATCCATCCCGCGATATTCTTGTTGCCTGCAAAATTATCTACTATTAAAACCTATCGTTCTATGCCACATAAACTTTGCATAATAGTACAATTGAGAAATTATACAACCTACCAAAACTCCATATGATATAAACATAATGGTTGGCAATGATAAAACAGGTATAGACATGGAATTAGTTTCAGAACACAAGGACAAAACAGCTATGAAAGCACTACAATCATTAAATCGCCAAATGTATTGTTACAAAGTAAACAAACAGGATTTAAGGGTGTCTGGAACTGCTTATTTTCATATCTGCTTATATTAAAACAGATAAACAGTTAAGAATGCTTGGACATAACAAACTGCTTCTGCTTATTTGGGGGAAAGATAAGAAGTTATAACTTTATAATAAGCAGAATTGGACCCACTTATTTCAAAGTGCTTATTTGTAGTGTTGTAAAGCTTGGATTACAAGGCCCAGTAATCGGCAATTACTTGCTACAAGGTCAGTGACCGACGCAACTTGAGTCTTGAGCCGAAGCAGTTAAAAAAGTCGGTTTGGTCAAAATTCGGTGGTAACTCGTTTGAAGTATTTAAACAATTCGTGTTAATGTTTCTAGGATCCTATGAACATGTCATATATATAATTTTGCAAATTATACACATAAATTCCAATCCTGAGTACTTCCTGCCTAGGCCGATCACTACCGGCCAGAGTACCACCTAGCAAGTTTTTGTTTAAGCTTGTTTGTGTGCTTATTAGCTAATTTGATTTCGGCTTATATTTGAAAAGCCTGATCTTCTTGGCTTATTTTTTTTTAACTAATCAGCTTATATAATCATATAATAAGCTTATATAAGCCCATAAATCTCAAAATAAGCCAGAGCATTTAGGCTTATGAAACATAAGCCAAAATCAAATAAGCTCATAAGCCATCAAATAAGCTTAAACAAACACCACTTAAAAGTCGAATCAGTCATACATTTTCTAACAATGTACCCTCCATTCCTCCTATTTGTGGGTAATTTTGAACATGATAAGCAAGTCCAAACACTACTATTTTCCTACAAAAGCACAAGAATAATCAACCCCAAACACCCTCCTGGAACTACTAAAAAAATTTTATGATAAAAAAAATATAGTTTGTAATAAAGTACATCTTCATATATAAAAGTATAAATTATACTAATGAAATACAAATACCTGTTATAAATGTCATATGATTTTCAGAAATCAGAACCAAACTGGAGATGGAGAAAGGAATCGGCGGTTATTTTATTTTTATTTTTTTTAGAAATGAATTTCAGTCTATTATTCAAAGAAGCAATATTTGAGGGGCTGTTTTGTACTTTTATGAGTGTTCTATGACATGCGGTGTTTTATGTAGGGCTGATCTCGGTCCAAAATTCAGACCGAATCGAAACCGACTTGTCTCATAACCATAACCTTGGACCGAGGACCAAATTAAATGTTTTCTGTCTGGTCTGGGTCTGTCTGGTCCAAAAAGACATAATTACTAGTTGTACGTAAGACCGGACCAGATCGAATCGGACCGAAAAACGAATATGAGGTAAAATATGGACCGAGGACCAGAACGAACGAAATAGGTTCGGTTTCTCGGTTCGGTCCAGTCCGTGTCCGTTATGCTCAGCCCTAGTTTTAGGTTATAACAACCGTAGCTATCAACATGACAAGGGAATTAAGTTTTTTTTTTTTTTTGGTTTGTTAGGGGATTCATTTGTGCCCGTTAAAAGTTATGGCTGTGAGGTACCTTTTTTTAACGGCAATTTTAACTATGTCACAATATTTATGTAACAAATTATTATATTTAAAACAGTACCTGAACTCATAATCATTTGGTTAATTCTCTCTTTGTTATTGAATACTTGTCTATATCATCCAGTGAGAAGTGACGACGACACGACCCAAATGGAAGTATGAAATTTTCATTTTTAAAGAGGGGTAGTCCAAAACACACACTACACCCCCCACTGAAAACTAGTTCGTCACTTTCATCGTCTTAAAATCCCCAAATTTTAAACCCTAAAAAAAAGTTTCTTAAAATTAAAATGTCAGATTACATACCTTTTGAAATCCAATCAGAGATCATGAAAGGGCTTCCTGTCAAATCATTACTTCAATTCCGATCCGTTTCAAAACAATGG
>BQNB010062191.1:22807-36175 GCA_026074375.1 Tanacetum coccineum
GATAAATTGATAGGATCTTACGATCTCGATCTTGCAAAGACAAAAACGATCCCAGGTGGGATCGCGATCTTGACAGCCTTGCTTTATTTCGTTATCTCTATTATACGGCACTTCGTCTCAAAATCAAGCTTTTATCTTCTTTTCAATATTATATACAGTAATGTATTTATCACTGTGTTTCGTTATCTAGTTAGAAAAAACTATGATTTATTAAGTTGTCCTAGCTGTTGATATCAAATAATTGAAACTTTTCGTCCAAAGATTGGAGATGGGGAACAAGTTCAAACATCAAAGTGTGATCCATTGTATCTAAAATCATTTCCTTGAGATACACTGACACATTATTTACTTGATGGTGGAAAACTGAAACGAAGAAATGAGAATATACAAATAAAACTAAGATAATTTTTAGACATGTTGAACTTATATAAGCTCAAAAGTTTCAAATAAGCCAAAAAAAATAAGCTTATGAAACATAAGCCTAAAATCAAATAAGTCATAAGCTGGTTATATAAGTAGAAACAAACACCCCTTAAATGTAAATATAGGTCATGCAACTAGTAAACCGAGTAAAACAAACATCGATCACTAATAAAGGTATCTAAGAGGGTTTACAATTTTTTGTCAAGTGAGTTTAAAACTAAGATTATTAAATTTGAGCAAAAAGTAATAACACGTGTATATTTGCCAGACATTTTAGTGAATAAATGTCAAAAACCTTCCCTCAAATTTCATAAAAGACTCATTTAGGAAATAACGAAATGGCCGTTAGTTTTGTAACGGGAAGTGACAAAAAAACCAAAATCGGCTAAGAAAAAAAGTTGGACTCCTTTATGTGCAAAAAAATAAGTTGAGTGACTTGATTGGAAAAAGACCTTAAGTGCCTTTTTGTGTCATTTGCCCTTGATTATATTATTACACTACTTTTCTTGTATAATGAATTATCTGTTCTCAATGTAAACATTCACTAAACATTTATACATAAAAATAACTTATAAATTAGAAACAACAAACAAGATTAACCGCGCGTTGCTGCGGGCGTTAATTTTTCGCGCGTTGTTGGGGGGTATGTGAGGGCGTTAATTTTTCGCGCGGAGTGTTTGTTGTGGGGCATTAATTTTTTTTTCGGTTCTCCATGTTTAAATTAGTTTGTTTTTGTTTCTTATTTAAATGAACAAGCGCGCGTTTATTTTTTTGCCCAAAAACGACAGAAAGGCGTAATAAATAGTAAAGATGAGAGTACTTCCTGTAATTTTTTTTTCTTATTTTGGCCAAAAAAGAGGAGGTGGAATATTAAAGTTTTTTTTTGGGCCGTTGAACAGTAACTGAGCCCATTGGGCCGGGGGGGGGTGTATGTAGCTGATACTGTAGCACTGTTTCATTTTTAAGCACTGTAGCATTTTTCTTGAGTGCCAAAACGAAGAAGTTTTACTTGTGAAATGTGTATTTATTTATTTTTAATTGGGTTTTTTGCGCGTTTTTTTTTTATGTTTAATAGTGTTATAGTTTATTTTTTTCTGCCAGTTACTGCGGGGGTTTGGGGGTTAATTTTTTCGCGCATTGTTGCGTGTCTTAATTCTTTTTTTTTCCTTGAATTTTTGATGTGCGAGGTTATTTTGTCGGTCTCATATTTTATAGTGGGGTTTACTTTTCAGTATGTCAATTCGGAAATGTTTACCGGGGATTTTTTTTTATCTGAATACGTCGGGGTTAATGTTTGTAAACATTTTTTTCTCCCTATTTTGTGCGACAATTTAAAAAAAATTAAAAAATAAAATATATTGGGCCGGCCAAATTTGGGTCTGTTTAAGTCAATTCGGTAATGTTACGCGCATATTTTTTTATCTGGAATGGTCTGGTCTTTTGTAACATTTTTCTCCTCCCTATTTTGTGCCAACAAATCTAAAAAAAAAAAAAAATTAATTGGGCCGGCCAGAATTTTGGGCTAAACTTTTTTTGGCTTTTTTTGGCCCTCATATTTATTAGTGCGGAGTTTATTTCTTTCAGTATAGTCAATTCGGAAAGTTACCGCGGGTATTTTTTTATCTGAATGTGTCGGTAACTTCATGTAACATTTTTTTCCTCCCTATGTTGGTTGTGCCGGTCAAAATAAAAAAAAAAAAACTAATTGGGCCGACCCAAATTTTTGGGCCTGTTTAAGTCAATTCGGAAATGTTTACGCGGATATTTTTTTATCTAAATGCAATTTAAACAAAAAAACTATATGGGCCGGCCCAAAATTTTTGGGCTTTTTTTGGCCCATCCACTGTTTAGCAACGTAGCTACACCTATAAACAACTAATTGGGCCTGTTTAAAGTCAATTATGAAATGTTACCGGGATATATTTTTTATTGAATGCGTCGGTACTTTTGTAACATTTTTTTCTCCCTATTTTGTGCAACTAATACTTTTAAAAAATTAAACTAATTGGGCTGGCCCAAATTTTGGTGCTACATTTTGTTTGGCTGTTTTGGCCCTCGCATATTTATTAGTGCGGGTTTATTTTTTCCAGTATAGTCAATTCGGAAATGTTACCGGGTGTATTTTTTTATCTAAAATGCGGTCGGTACTGTTTGTAACATGTCTTTTTCCTCCATATTTTGTTGCGACAAATTTAAAAAAAATTAATTAATTAATTGGGGGTGTTTCTGATGTTTTAGTTGTTGGGGGGACCCCAAATTTTTGGGCCTGTTTAGTCAATTCTTTTTGTTTTGGATAATATATATATATACATATATACATATATATATACATATATACATATATATATATATATATATACATATATATATATATATATTCAATAGTTAGTAAGAAAATATGTATATAAATCATGAAATATTTCATATATTAAGCCTAAAGACTATTTATTAACAAATATAACATGTAAAATTAAAATTACGCCGCAAATATATACAATTAACATGTTTTATTTATAAAAAAATAGGAAAAAACCAAAACCCGGCCGAGTCTCATGACCCGGGTCACTCCAAACCCGGTCAAACCCGGCGGGTCAAACCGGGTTTCGAAAATATGAAACCCGATTTAATTTGACCCTTTTTTTCGGCCGGAACCGGTTCAACCGGTTGACCCGGCCAGGTCGAACTGGATTTCAAAACACTGCATATAAGAGTAAATTGCAAAAATGGTCATTTTAGTTTGGCCAAATTGCAGATTTGGTCCATTGAATTTTGAAATTGCAAAAATAATCCGTATTTTGGAAGTTTTGTTCCACTTTTGGTCTTTGGTCGACCTAAAATGACTAAAATACCCCTCTGTTCTTTTACAAAAACTGTCCGTTAAGAGGGGTATTTTAGTCATTTCATGTTGACCAAGGGCCAAAAGTGGAACCAGACCTTTAAAATACGGATTGTTTTTGCAATTTTGAAATTCGACGGACCAAATCTACAATTTGGCCAAATTAAAAGGACCATTTTTGCAATTTACTCTTCATATAAAAAAAGGTAAGGTAACACTAAATACCGTCTTCCACGGGTTATGAGTCATAATACCGTCTTCCACGATGTATGAGAGAGGTTGAGATGTAAACGGTTATATCCCTACCTAATGTAGAGAGGTTGCTTCCGATTCCATAAAAAATATAAAAAGACCTCCAACCTTGCTATGATTATTTAGTGTATTCATATAGTTTTATAAATAAGAAATTTAAATAAGAGTAACATACTAAACTAAAAATAGTAAAACACAAGGAAATAAATAGAAATGTAAAAGGGCCTAACATCACTCTTGTTTTCCGGCGATCGAACCTCGCTTTCCGGCGTTCCCCGTCCGCCGCTCGTCGGTAACTTTTTCATTTCTGATTTTCTTTGAATTTTCATTTTGATTTCTATTTGTTATACTAATTAATAATGCTTTAACAAAAAGTGTTGCATTTCCTTAATTATATTGGATTAGTCACTAATACAATCATTTTCAAACCCGGCCGGTTCAACCGAGTCGATGAAACAAACCACTCAGGTTTTCTCATTTTGATTGTGTTTGGTTCTTCGCTTGTGGATATATGTCTTTCCCATATTCTAAAAGACTGAAACTGTAATATGAAATACGTGTATCTATGCCTTCATGTGATCATTGTTATGTTCAATTTCAAAATTCTTTAAGCTGTTTTTTGTCAAGTCATATGATTGGCTTATTTTACGTGTCTATTACACAAAGTTTATGATATATATATTTTACAGCAACTAGTTCTTTTTGCAGCTAACTAGGACATCTGAGATATGGATAGGATCAGCAAGCTTCCTAATACGGATAGAATCAGTAACATTCCTCCAAGCATAATCGAAACCATCTTATGTCTTTTACCGTTTCAAGAGGCAGCAAGGACAAGCATTCTCTCTCGTGGGTGGAGGTACCATTGGATCAGAATCCCTAAACTTGTGTTTATTGAAGATATGTTTCAAGTACCAACAGATGAGGCCGAGCTTCTGGTGCAAACGTATGGCAGGCCAAGTCAAAGGGAAGGGATGAACAAAAGGTGTAAACTCTTCTATGCTATATACCAAGTTTTGTTAATGCACGAAGGTCCAATACATGAGTTCACCCTTTCCATGACGGCAGATAACTCGTGTGTTGAGATTGACCATATATTACATCACTTGTCTAAGAAGAAGACTATCAAGAAATTAACTCTCGACATATCTTGGGGTTATAAATTACCCTTATCTCTCTTCTCAATGCATCAGTTGACGGACTTATATCTCAGTAGTTGTGTTCTTGACTATCAACCAAAATTTGATGGATTTGGTAGACTTACAAGCTTATGTGTGCAAGAATTAGATGCCACTGAAAAATCGCTTATGCATCTTCTTTCCAAGTGTCCCTTACTTAAGAACCTGGGTCTGGTAAGTTCTAATAAAACAGAATTGATATGGTAGGCTTTCGTAACTTATAACTTATTTGAATATTGTAAATTACTGCAGTATAGTAGCTGCTCAACTATCGCATATAGTGACGAATACGATTCCTCTATTGCTGACCTGTTTGAGTGTATACCGATGATTGAAAATCTGTCTATTTGGTTTCACATCGTTTTGGTAATATTATCCACATGTCGTAGAGTATTCATTTATAACTGTCTTATGTTTATTACTAATATTCGTTTTTGCTATGGTTTAAGTGTTTTGTTAAAGACAGAGTTCCTAAAAAGCTTCCAACTGCATTAGTCCACCTCAAATACTTGTTTATGAAGACTTTATCTTTTATGCACAAATATGGGTTACCGTTTCTTGCTCTTTTGATTAGAAGCTCCCCAAAGCTCGAGAAACTTAAGCTAGAGGTAAATAATATATATCTATCTCGTATCCTCTCTCTTTATTTTTATTTTTATATTTCAAGTTACTCTCGCACATTTATATTAAAACTTCGTGTAGTTCATAGACGAAAATACCTGGCTTGAAGAAGTTGAGATAGGCCCAATTGCAATAGAGGATTATTCAGATATTTGGTTGGAGCACTTGAACGAGTTAGAGATGATAAATTTTGGCAATAGGGAGTATGAGTTGGATTTTGTGAAACTTATCTTGGCTAAGTCACCTATGCTAAAGAAGGTGAGGATATTCCTCTACAAAAAGGTTGACGAGGATGAAGGGTTGAAGATCAAAGAAATTCTCTTGCGCTCCTCACGTGCATCACCTGCAGTTGAAATCATTGTTCAAGGTATGGAAACCATCCGTGCATGGTGCTTTTTAACACTGGTTAGTGAAATGAGCAATCATGTTTCAAGTTGAGATGGGATTTTGAAGAAGATTTGTCATTTGCGGACTTTAATTTGTTAGAAACTGAAGCTTTCGATTTATGTTTTGGTAAAAACTGAAGCTTTCCATTTATGTTTTGGTAATTGTTACGTTACATTGTTCAATCTGAATCCGACAGAACGTGGTGAATATATATCAGCATAAGAACATAAGTAACACGAGACGCAAACCACCGACACATAAGTAGTTTTACAATTTTCATGAAACATGTTTGTTACAATTTTTACAATACAAAAGCAAACTCAAAAAACATAATCTGAACAAATACTGTATTATATAAGACTTGTGTTTTTTTTTTTTTTGAACGGCGACTTATATAAGACTTGTGTCTAATTCCAATTCAAAAACAAAAACAAAATTCACAAAATATATCAGTGTTGTAAATATCGCTCGGCGGTCAACCCCCTTTAAGCGATAGTTGTAATTCCTGAAACGACGTAACAGTCATGAGTGATTAATTATGTTTTATCTCTAAGGGGTCGAAAGGGTAATATAAGAAAACTGGATTACACGGTTTGTAAGTTATCCGAATGGTAAATTTTTATGCATCAAATTATCCAAAAACTTGGTTTATTGTTAAAACATTTAACTTTTGTGAACATACCAGACGACAGGCAAAGCACCACGACCAAAATAGTCAGCTCCAGGGGCACACGGGTAAGTGTATTTGTAGCAAGGCTGTCAAGATCGCGATCCCACCTGGGATCGTTTTTGTCTTTGCAAGATCGAGATCGTAAGATCGGATCGAGATCGTAAGATCCTACCAATTTATCATGTTCTGTAAGTAACGGATAAACGAGTCAAACTATTTTATTTCTACTCATCATCAAAGAAAAATTTATATAATATCCTCTTGAAAATGTCAAAGTTCAAATTTAAAATAACAAAGTATAAGTAAAACACAAAAAAGTCAAGTTTCAATCGTCACATTCACGATTTAGCGGAATAAAATTACATAACATGCGTAATAAACGTCTCAAAATAAAGTACATCACTAGTATCACTACAATTAAGCTATCTAAATTAAAACTTAAAGGTTAATAGTTAAAACTATGAAAAGGTAAAAAAAAACAATTACCTGTAAGAAACTTTTTGCTTCAGGTAACTAGAACATGAGAAGAAGAACCCTAATTTGTTTAATGTAATTTTAATTTGGAGAAAGTAGATACTTATGTTTATTGATTAGAAAATCTGGAAATGAAACGTCAATACTTGTTACTGAGATCAGCGGACTCGTATTGTTTTTTTTTTCTGGCCTAAAAATAGTAATGGGATAGTAAGTATGAGTTAGTAACTTGGTAAAAAAAATAAGAATAAAAAAATATATTTTTTTGGTAAACTCGTATCGATACGCGATCTTACGATCCTACGTGCGAGTTTACGATCCTACTTACGATCCTACATCTGATGCGATCCTACACTGATCCTACACGATTTTATCAGGTGGGCACGTAAGATCGTACGATCTTACGTGTAAACTCGCGAGTTTGATAGCCTTGATTTGTAGTTCTCGTCACAATAATCTTGCTGAGGGCTCTCTTCTTTGTTGTAGCATAGTCCCCATGCTGTGGGCCCACCGGTTGGTACTCCATATCCACCTACACCATTTTCAACAAACAAAAATCAAGTTATTTTGCTAAACAATAGTTATAACTGTCATTAGTACAATAAACCATTTGTTTCTATAACGCCTATATGGACCCCATATTTTATAGGGACTTCCCGTTTTCTGTAAGGATTGAAGACATTTTAGGAGTACTAATGAACTTTATTAAGGGGGCGTTTGATAATCAGTTAAGTAAGGTTCACGACGGTAATTTACATCTATCCTAAATAATCAGTTTAGCTGGAGATCCAAGAAAGGTTGTAAATAGCTCGTTATTAGAATTACAAATATAATATTGTCACAAAATCATCTAAATCTTTGGATAAAAACAACTAAAAGAGATTTTGTGCATTAGAAATAGACCCGTTTGACCCTTTCCTCTTTCAGCCAGATTTCCTGATTTGACTCCTTTAGGTAAAAAGAGCTCATCAATAAAAATGAAAGTAAAACAGGCCAAAATATGAGCTTACACGAAGTTTGACTTCCAACGTGAGCAAGAAAAGCAGCAGCTTCCAACATCTGTGTGGTCTTGTTGCCTGTGGTACCAAACCCTTTTGGCTGGTAAATGGCAGCAGCAGGAATAAAATACTTATAATCCCAGAAACCGACAGCTTTTGCCACTGGTGTGTTCCTCTTTGAGAAAAGTTCCTCAAATTGGTAATAATCGAAATATTGAGATATTGTGAGGTTGCAACAATATTCCGACCATCCTTTACATTCCCATCCCTGATCACAAACTTTCTTTCCCTTAACTTTCTGCACAATTACTGGCGATGTGTCGGCATCCACAATTGAAACTACTACAAATAGTACGGTTATCACCAGAAGACACATATGTTTTGTCCCCATTCTTTTTTGCTGCAAAAAGCGAATGCCCAATAATGAATTAAGCTCGTTTCATACAAAAAGATAAGAAAAAACACAAGTTTAAAAGATACATGTATGCATTTGAGCATAAAACCCAACAAAAGTTCCTATCTTGAACATCTTAGCAAATTTTCATTCTATAGTTACTATTTTGAGAAAAGAACACACAATTTTGGATGAATTAAAGACTTAGATGAGCAGCGTATGAATAAACTATAATGAAGAGAGATCCATGTTGAGGCTACCCGGGGAAAGTTGGCTCTAATGTACGTGGCCTGACCGGTATTCCTATGGCCATTTCTAGACTTTTTCCCTGGCCATCCCAAGATGTTTACTCAGTGAGGTCCGAACCCGGGTCTCCTTTGAGACCCATATGCTAAAAAGAACAAACGACACCTAATACAATAAACCCATCAACAATTTTGTTCCTTCTAAAGGATTTACTAACAATTAAGTATAACACAAGTACTAATATGAACCACAATCTGTATTTACCAAAGATTAACAAAAAACATCTAATAGCAAATCAAATTCCAATCTTTTGAACTATTTTACGCATTTTTAGCACTAATTCCCCTAAAAAGTGACCCACAGGCTAAACATAACAAATAACAGCTAGAACAACAAACCCATTAACAAAATTAAATCTTTTTCGGGTTATGCTAACAATTTTCAGTATAACACAAATACTAATATGAACCACAATCTGAATTTTACCCAAAATTACTAAAAAAACACCTAATAGCAAATCAAGTTCCATTCTTTTTAGCAACAATTCTCATAAAAAAAATTAAAATGACCCATTTGCTAAAAACAAGTAAATCAACAAACCCATCTACAAAATTTGTTTCTTTTTAATGTATACCAACGTTTTCAAGTTCCAATCTTCATAAACTATTTAAGCCTTTTTAGCAATATTTCTTATAAAAACACATAAATCAAAGTGACCCAGATGTTAAAAAGAGCTAAAACACCAAACCCATCAACAAAATTAAACCTTTTTATCATTTCACTAACAATCTTGAAAGAAAAAAATGGATCTTGAAGTGCTAAAAACACATCTTTTTAACATTATACTAATAATCTCAATACATAAACATATAAACAAGATAATGTGGTCATCTGATTAATGTGCACAGTTTATCACTTCAACAAGTTCCTGCTAGAGAGGATGGCGATTTTGGTTTCTTTCTTTTATATTAGTTCCTAACTTAATGTTCGACTCACCGAGAACGTACCATCATTTCCATTAATTCCAGTAGCGTACACATAATAACTCTAACTTATGATTAACATCAGGTGATCAATTCCTATCTTTTTGAATAAGCACAATAACAGTAGTAAGTTCAAACCGTGCTTACTTAATATCAATCTATGATTTTTTATAAGGATATGATAACATGGGTCAACTACTATAGTACCTTGAACTAAGATGTCCGGCCTATACTTAAGTGGAAATCTAGTGAGCCTACAGAGCAGCATTGAATTAACATGTAGATTGGCAATACAAAGCAGTGTATGTTTGGCATAACAGGGCCCTTTTCACAACCATCAAGTGCTGGTTTACAGCTGCTATTTACAGATGGTCAACATTACTAGTTGCTATGTGTAGTCCGTGCTATACAGGGTAGACAATATATTTGGTACATTAGAGCTAAACTTATGCATAAGGGGAGTTTACATATCCAAATAACTAAATACATCTTACTGGCAAAAAGATATTTGTGCTTAATGTTCACAAATTATATGAAATTCATCATCAGCAGTAGTCATTATTAATGTTGGAAACGACAACAAATAACACAAACATGGCTGCATAGATAACACGTTTCTGGTAACATAAACTAAACTGAATAATAAAGACTGAATGTGATGGCTAGAGCTTTTATCCTAACACCTTGCATTCCATATTCGCTATCAATGAATGATAGAATTTGACTGATCAAGCAAAAGTAGCGTTTCCATATACGACTTGGCCGCAACAAAGACTCCTTTAATCCCAACATCATTGATACGTCCTGACGAGGGTTCATAAACGAAAATTTGAGACTTTTGAAACGAGGGTAAATAAACTTCAATTTGAGACCCTTCAAAATCATCAGCCTCCATTTCGATTACAACTTCACCATTGTTCCTAAACCCCAATACTCTCTTGAACACCAAATTACCCTCAACCTTAACCGTATATATCTTTGTAAACGGTCTATTAACACCATCTTTCCTCATCCACACACCACAAAGTGACATCCCACCCTTTTCATAATACTCAAGCAAACCAAGTGACTCATTCACCTTCGCCACATGTATACCATAAGTACGTTCAAATCTCTCCGGAATAGACACTTCACGAAACTTGTCACTTTCCAAATCAAACGAAAGAATAAAACTACCATGAGTAGACCAATAAATAATCCCATCTACAAAAACATGAGCCCAAAACAAAAGACACGATTTAAAAGGGGCACCTGTAAACACAGTTTTCCAAACACGCGAACTTAATGTAAAGACCTGGACCTCCCAACATATAGGCGTGGTCTTAACGACATTAATCATGACAAGCTTAGGGTCATTAGTATCATGACAAACCCCAAAACCAATACGAGTATATCCGACCTTTGAATGCAATACATTAGGGATAACGATACCAACACATTTCCTAACACTAGGATTCCAAAGAACAACCAGTGGTTCTAATTCTATATTTTTGTTCCAGCCCCAAAAACATAACAACCCGTCAACAGAACCGAGTACAAATGCGTTTCTTAGTAAGTTAAGGGGCTCAGGAGCGAATAGGGGAAACTTTTGTTGGGGGAAAGTGTTGTCATCGATAATCGAGGTATATTTTCGGACAGAACCTAGCTTGTACCGTACAAGTAAATGATGCTTCGGGTTTGGGTGATTAATGTGGTAGGTTTTTATAAATTCAGGGCAGTCGATAAAAGACTTCCATTGTTTTGAAACGGATCGGAATTGAAGTAATGATTTGACAGGAAGCCCTTTCATGATCTCTGATTGGATTTCAAAAGGTATGTAATCTGACATTTTAATTTTAAGAAACTTTTTTTTAGGGTTTAAAATTTGGGGATTTTAAGACGATGAAAGTGACGAACTAGTTTTCAGTGGGGGGTGTAGTGTGTGTTTTGGACTACCCCTCTTTAAAAATGAAAATTTCATACTTCCATTTGGGTCGTGTCGTCGTCACTTCTCACTGGATGATATAGACAAGTATTCAATAACAAAGAGAGAATTAACCAAATGATTATGAGTTCAGGTACTGTTTTAAATATAATAATTTGTTACATAAATATTGTGACATAGTTAAAATTGACGTTAAAAAAAGGTACCTCACAGCCATAACTTTTAACGGGCACAAATGAATCCCCTAACAAACAAAAAAAAAAACTTAATTCCCTTGTCATGTTGATAGCTACGGTTGTTATAACCTAAAACTAGGGCTGAGCATAACGGACACGGACTGGACCGAACAGAGAAACCGGCCCGAACAGGATCGAATCGG
Source organism: Tanacetum coccineum (assembly GCA_026074375.1). NCBI lineage: Eukaryota > Viridiplantae > Streptophyta > Magnoliopsida > Asterales > Asteraceae > Tanacetum > Tanacetum coccineum. The sequence goes on from BQNB010062191.1 coordinate 34,573, forward strand.
ACCGGACCGGACCGAACCTATTTCGTTCTAGTCCTCGGTCCATACTTTACCTCATATTCGTTCTTCGGTCCGATTCGATCTGGTCCGGTCTTACGTACAACCAGCAATTATGTCTTTTTGGACCAGACAGACCCAAACCAGACAGAAAACATTTAATTTGGTGTTATGAGACAAGTCGGTTTCGATTCGGTGTGAATTTTGGACCGAGATCAGCCCTACATAAAACACCGCATGTCATAGAACACTCATAAAAGTACAAAACAGCCCCTCAAATATTGCTTCTTTGAATAATAGACTGAAATTCATTTCTAAAAAAAATAAAAATAAAATAACCGCCGATTCCTTTCTCCATCTCCAGTTTGGTTCTGATTTCTGAAAATCATATGACATTTATAACAGGTATTTGTATTTCATTAGTATAATTTATACTTTTATATATGAAGATGTACTTTATTACAAACTATATTTTTTTTATCATAAAATTTTTTTAGTAGTTCCAGGAGGGTGTTTGGGGTTGATTATTCTTGTGCTTTTGTAGGAAAATAGTAGTGTTTGGACTTGCTTATCATGTTCAAAATTACCCACAAATAGGAGGAATGGAGGGTACATTGTTAGAAAATGTATGACTGATTCGACTTTTAAGTGGTGTTTGTTTAAGCTTATTTGATGGCTTATGAGCTTATTTGATTTTGGCTTATGTTTCATAAGCCTAAATGCTCTGGCTTATTTTGAGATTTATGGGCTTATATAAGCTTATTATATGATTATATAAGCTGATTAGTTAAAAAAAAATAAGCCAAAAAGATCAGGCTTTTCAAATATAAGCCGAAATCAAATTAGCTAATAAGCAACAAACAAGCTTAAACAAAAACTTGCTAGGTGGTACTCTGGCCGGTAGTGATCGGCCTAGGCAGGAAGTACTCAGGATTGGAATTTATGTATATAATTTGCAAAATCATATGTATGACATGTTCATAGGATCCTAGAAACATTAACACGAATTGTTTAAATACTTTAACCGAGTTAACACCGAATTTTGACCAAACCGACTTTTTTAACTGCTTCGGCTCAAGACTCAAGTTGCGTCGGTCACTGACCTTGTCGCAAGTATTTGCCGATTACTGGGACTTGTAATCCAAGCTTTACAAACACTACAAATAAGCACTTTGAAATAAGTGGGTCCAATTCTGCTTATTATAAAGTTATAACTTCTTATCTTTCCCCCAAATAAGCAGAAGCAGTTTGTTATGTCCAAGCATTCTTAACTGTTTATCTGTTTTAATATAAGCAGATATGAAAATAAGCAGTTCCAGACACCCTTAAATCCTGTTTGTTTACTTTGTAACTATGCATACTCCATATCTCAGATATGTGATAAAAAAAGCTAAATGTACTTTTTACTGAAAAAGAGTGTTTTATGGTGTCCTCTGACTTCAAGATGCCTGATGCAAATCAGGTCCTTCTTAAATACATTTGGCGATTTAATGATTGTAGTGCTTTCATAGCTGTTTTGTCCTTGCGTTCTGAAACTAATTCCATGTCTATACCTGTTTTATCATTGCCAACCATTATGTTTATATCATATGGAGTTTTGGTAGGTTGT